>VRLP01009247.1:0-13442 GCA_009660295.1 Lophius piscatorius
GTGTGGTAGTGTGTGTGTGTGTGTGTGGTAGTGTGTGTGGTAGTGTGTGTGTGTGTGTGTGTGGGAGTGTGTGTGTGTGTGTGCGTGTGTGTGTGTGTGTGTGTGTGTGTGTGTGTGTGTGTGGGTGTGTGTGTGTGTGTGTGCGTGTGTGTGTGTGTGTGTGTGTGTGTGTGTGGTAGTGTGTGTGTGTGTGTGTGTGTGTGGAGGGATGAAAACACTGCTGATGAAAAGAGGTGGAGTTTTCTTCTCTTTATAAAAAAGGAGCTCCTCCATAATTTGCTCCGGCGTTTTTTCTCCAAACCGGCGTGTCGGCAGGAAAAGAGACGCGGCTTCACACTCAGCAGGATCACACACACACCATCACACATCACACACACCATCACACACACACACACCATCACACACATCACACACCATCACAGACATCACACACCATCACACACATCACACACACACCATCACACACACACAAACCATCACACACACACACACCATCACACACATCACACACACACCATCACACACACACACACCATCACACACATTACACACACACCATCACACACATCACACACCATCACACACACACACACCATCACACACATCACACACACACCATCACACACATCACACACCATCACACACACACACACCATCACACACGCACACACCATCACACACATTACACACACACCATCACAGACATCACACACACACCATCACACACACACACACACACACACACACACACACACACACACACACCTTGGCCTGGAGCCGCGTTCTCGTCCCGTTTCCTCCTCGTCAGCAGAAACAGCAAATAAGACAAAAGTTTGGCACAAAGCGGCGGACGACTCTGAGCGGCGAGGAACGCGGCGGATTTATGCTTCACATTTAAATGACCATCTGTGGCTCAGCGCCAACCGCAGGAACGAGTCGGATCGTTATTCCAGCAGTCAGAACTCATCAGTCCTGGTCCAAACAGAGCTCGCTCTCCAGAACTCCCATTTAAGGTCCATCAGGAGACGAAGGAGATGAAGGAGAAGATGGAGATGAAGGAGATGAAGGAGAAGACGGAGATGAAGGAGATGAAGGAGAGGAAGGAGAAGATGGAGAAGACGGAGATGAAGGAGAAGATGGAGAAGACGGAGATGAAGGAGATGAAGGAGAAGATGGAGAAGACGGAGATGAAGGAGATGAAGGAGATACAGAAGATGCAGGAGACGATGGTGACGATGGAGATAAAAGAGATGATGATGACTCCATTTTTTAAGCATTGTGTAGAATGTAGAATTAAAATGTTGCTGCTAACATTAGCACATGCTAATAACACGCTGCTAACATTAGCACATGCTAATAACACGCTGCGGAGGAATGAGGAGTTCAAAAGAGGAGCAACTATAACCAGAGGAGAAGGAGATGAAGACGAGTCTCCAGGGAGGAATGAAGAGAGGTGCGTTTACTTTCTGCTCCTTCTTGTCCGTGGCCTCCTCATTAGGAGAACAGGGGGAGAATGCAGATGAGAGGGGCGGTCCCGGAGAAGGCCCCGAGGTTCTCCTCTCCTCCGAGAGAATCTCATCCCGGGAATTCTCTCCATGCAAACAATGAGGATGACTCCATTAAAGGCTCCTCTTCAACCCTGAGAAGATCTAAGAAGATCTAAGAAGATCAAGGTCTGGTCCCCCTGCTAAGCCCCGCCCCTTCAGTCCACATGGGAAAAGGAAGTCCTCCTTACAGAAATATTTATTTCAAACTTCTTCGAGACACTCGGAAGCTCGACTGTCAACATTCAGACCGAGCAAAAAGTGACGTTTAGCGTGTTAGCAGGGCGCTAGTTCAAGACAAACTGGTTAGCATAAGTGGGTGGAGCTATGTTCAGTCTCAAAGTACGACAGGAAACATGACATCATCAGCACCACTGTAAATACTACTTTGTTAGCATTAGCGTTAGCGTTTACAATAAGCAAGCATATCATCATTTGTTGTCTTCAACAGGCTAGCATGTTAGCATGGGTTGTGTTTTTTCAGCGGGCTAGCATGTTAATGCGGACTAGCATGTTAATGCGGACTAGCATGTTAATGCTAGTCCGCATTAACATGCAGAACCAGATCAGATCCTCCCCATGTAGCTGCTGTCAACTTCCTGTCAGGAATCAGCGGCGCTGTGGGTTCAAAGGTCAGAGTCCCTAAAAGCCCCCGACCCCCTCCTCACATTAAAGATGACTCCATCTCCACCAGTCCTGAGTGACTCCACCCAACAGTTTCTATGACCTCATCAGTCTGTTCTAGGATCAGATCCCACAGGGACTCAGTCGGCCGTCTGCTTTCTCTGGGTTTTACGGTGTAACACTGGAGCTCCACCTTCATACATCAGAAGAGGTGAAGCTGCAGCAGGTGGAGTTTATTCTCAGGCAGCCTGAAGATAATCATCACGACCTCAACGCTCCACCAAGGACAAAACTTCCTGCTCCACCCGATCTGGATCTCCAGCAGGAGTAATCAGAACTCTGCAGGAGTCTGAGGGCCTTTATCTCAGCAGCTGCTCCTAATGAAGATCTCCTCCTCCCAGACCTGGACCAGCTCCACAGCACGACCCCTCTGAGATACCGGCAGCATGATTTATGGATCGGCTGCTGAGGAGCCTTTAAGGCTGGAGACCGTCAAGGGAAGAACTGACCCGCGTTCTGTTCTGGAGGAGGATGAAGGTCCCTCAAGGATCGGACCTCTTTCTGATCTTCATCTCATCGAGACAAAAAACAAAAAACTCGTCATTTCAGAAGAAACCAAAAAGCCTCCATCCAGAATCCTGATCCTGAACGACCCCTGAACCCAAACACCACCCATTTGTCCTCCATCCATCCATCCACTCATCCATCCATCCATCAGTCATCCATCCATCCACCCTCCAATCCATCCATCCATCCACCCTCCATCCATCCGTCATCCATCCATCCATCCATCCATCCACCCTCCATCCATCCACTCGTCCATCCATCCACCCACCCACCGTCCATCATCCATCCATCCATCCATCATCCATCCATCATCCATCCATCCATCCATCCATCCCTTACTTTTCCTGAATTGTAATTCCTTCATTTATTCCAGGATCCGGTTCACCTGCTTCGACTGTCCCAGTTTTCCTTCAGGACCTCAGGTCCGTCCTATTTACTGGAGCGGTGGGCAGCGTTTCCATTACACAGGAACCTCATTGTTTGCTCCAGGTGTTAGTCAGGCCCTCAAGAAACTTTCTGTCATCAGAATTCCCTTCCTGATAGTTTCTTGGACGGATCGAAGGTGGAGAAGATCAGGTGATCTTTAGTTGTGGTTCCTGCTCCATCATCTGTTTCATGAGAGCTAACTGCTAACAGCTAACTGCTGCTAACTGCTGCTAACTGCTGCTAACTGCTAACTGCTGCTAACTGCTGCTAACTGCTGCTAGCAGCTAGCTGTTTTAAAGACTTGGGTTGTGAGCTGCACACAGTGTGTCATTAAATGTCACACGTGTCGCGCCTCACCAGCGCCACACGTCTATTCGGGCCCGTTACTTCCTGTTTATTGTTGACTGGGAGGCGGGGGCAAACCCAGACCCCCGTCACGCCTCAGCTGCGCTCAGCGGCAGACCAGCCTCAAACCGGCTGAGCGAAAGAGGCTAATAAATCCAGTAAATAAGCTGATAACAGCCGACGTAGCGGCGCCGCAGCCGGTTCATGAAAAGCCAACGCTCCAGCGGCGCCGCCGTAATCAAGCGTTTGTAATTCCCCCCGGAGGAACCGTTTAATTTATCTCGCTATTATTTAACGTCAGATACAGAAATTCTTCACTCCGCCCCTGCAGACAAAGAGCCTCGTGGAGGAGAGAGGAGGTGGAGGAGGTGGAGGAGGCGACCTGATTCACACCAGCGCCGTCATCAATCAGACTCCTGGAACCGGCAGAGAACCAAACCCAAAACACCGGCATCGTCTCCGCCGCCGCAGAATCGTCCCGTATGATCGCGTCTCACGTCACGACAACAACAACAACAACAATAACAATAATAGTAATTATGATTATCATTATTATTATTATTCTGCTGAGAGCTGACGGGTCAGAACACATGACCCGTCAGCTCAGAACGGGTCAGGGGTTCTGACCCGTCAGGAAATCAGCGATAACAGGAAGAGGGCTGTAAATAAAAACAAGGGTTTGTTTTGGGAACGAGGAAGAATAAGTCCAGGTTCACAGAGACGATGAAGACCTGCAGGTCTCTCCGTGTTCTGATTCTTGACAGACCCGGCCCACTGACAGGTAACCACGGTAACCAGGTGATGGATGCTTCCTTCTCCTCGGCCCGAGGCGGATCTGTGGATGGACGACTAACATTCGTGTCACATGACTCAGATATGGATCCTGGACCTCGTGGGCTCAGACCCTCACAGGACCCGGTACCAAATATGTTCTGTCCACATTTATGACGGTTTGATTGATCCCTCGGTTTACTGAAGAGTCGATGAAGATCAATCAATGTGGAGTCAGAACCTCGTAAAGACCTGTCAGTCTGGTGAACGGCGCCGTTCTGTCCTTCAGAACCTCACTGGAAACATCAGCCTGTTTCGTCCTGAGTCGGATCAGAAACACGACAGGGACCTGTCACTCAATCTCTGCAGATGTCTCCCATACACACACACACACACACACACCATCTATCACACACAGAACTGCGGCATCTGATGACATCATCAAAATCCCAAACCATGTCCCACTGGATCCAGTCACAACCACAAACATCAGAACCGTCTCCGCGCCTACACGGTCACAAATGTTTCTGCTGCTTCACAGCAAACCGCCGCCACGGCGTTCTGAACCAGAACCATCATGAGTCCACGGGCCCGGACGACTTAACAGCGCTAATACTCACACGCCTTCCTTCAAGGCTGTTCACGTTTCTCAAGACATGCTAACATCTTTAGCTTACAGGCTACATGCTAACACATTCAGGCTACATGCTAACACATTCAGGCTACATGCTAACACATTCAGGCTACATGCTAACACATTCAGGCCACACTACCTTTGGTTTATAAAATAGTGAATATTATGCTGAAATGCCGATCAGGTGAACTTCCTGTTGCTCCTCAGCTTCAATAAAAACAGACGATCTCCTCAGAGCATCAACAAAATAAGGACATGCTAACCTGCCTACATCCTAGCATGAGGAAAAGCCCACAGCTAGCAAAAATATGGGATAAATTGCTCGTTAGTTATCCCTTGCTAACGGTCTAGCCAGGCTAACAAAATATTTTGTGTCGACTGAATCTAAATACAAAATGAAAGTGTTTAGTTTGAATTCATTACAAATTTAAATAATTAAAGTTAGCTTAGCATGTTCCGAGGTCAGGATGTCTGGATGAATCTCTGTAAGGCGGTCCAGTGTTGATCGTCCCTCCTCAGCAGAGAGATTCCGACTGTGGGGGTCCGGACCAGATGCAGATCAAATAAAATAACGCTAATGCTAATGCTAACATCATCTGTTCGCTTCATGTGAAAGTCACTAAAGTCTTTCTGTCGTTGCGTCATATCTGCCCTGTTTTAAAATAGACCAACAGTAACGGAGAGCTGATGTCATCACATCAAACGGCGTCTAAGCGGCGCCGCGTTCTCCGGAGCTACTCTGGTTCGCTCCAACGTCTCGTCTGGGAATCAAAGAAAATCTCTGCTTTGATGTCCGTCGTGTCCTCATGTTACGTTTCACGCCGCCGCCGCCGCTTGGCCCCAATTAAAGCGCCTCTCCAACGGGTGAAAGCGTCCCGAGAGGAAGAGCTTTCATGTCCCGCCCCCTTTTTCATGGACGAATAATTACCGAGACCGAAACAGAGGAGGACCGACTCCACCTGTCAACATCTCAACATGTGGACGGGTTCAAGAGGGACGGAGAACATTTGGTTCTGCAGAACCGAGAAGATTGACATCAGTGTGAAACCCAAACGTCTGGTTTGATGTCGTTACAGAAAATGATTCTTCGTCTGCTGACGCTCCGACAATCAACGACCCGGCTTTGGTCCGGTTGGATTAAAGCAGAACTTCTGCTCAGATCAGAGATGTGACACCCATTCAAAACGCGTGGAGCCTTGAGCTGGAGAAGAGGACATCAAAGGTGCCCGACCTTCACCGAGGGTCTGGACCTGTTACCCACTACTGTCATCAGTATCAGCTTTGATGTTTTCATCATCAGCGTTAGCTTTAGTGTTAATGCCGTCAGTCACAACCTCAATGTTTGAGTCATCTGCACTGGCTTTGATGTTGCTACTATTGAAATCTCAGTTTCCTTTGTTCCTTTTTCAAATGTAAGTACAGGCTTTGATGTCCGGATTAACATTAATCTCATTGACATCCATCATCAGGGTTGACTTTAATGTTTTTATCATCCATACTGGCTTGACTTTATTTCTTTACCACTGAATTTCATGTCTTTGATGGTTTTGATGTCGTTTTATGTCTTTGTAATTGACACTGGCTTTGATGTCGTTATCAACTTTGGCTTTCATTTTGTTTTGTCGTAGTAATGGTTTTGATGTCTCTTTTTAAGCATCGTTGGGATTTATGTTATTGTGTCTTTCGTCAACACTGGCTTTGATGTCTTTGTGACGAATGAGGACTTTGATGTCTGTCATCATGACTGGCGCTGTACTTGCGTTTGGAGAGTCCTGACTGGCTCCTCCCCCGCCAGGATTAATGTTTAATTAAAGTATTTTTAAGCCTTCGTCTTTTCGGTCTCTCTCCTGCAGCAGCTCTGAGGAGGAGGAGGAGGAGGAGGAGGAGTTCTGGGAGGTGTCGAACGAGGATGCAGCAGCTGTTTGACTGTTGGCTAATTTATTGTGAATCCAGCAGAAGTGTTTCTGCTGAGGATCCATCGATCATCGCTGCGGCTTCTTCTCTTCTCCGGCGCCATCAGGAAAGCTTCCAAGGCGCCGCTTCATTAGACGCCGCCGCGCCTCCGCGCCTCCGCCCGCTTCAGCTCCTCAGCTTTTTGGCAGCCTCTCTGCCGCAAACACAAACAATCCAATCAGAGTCAGAGCCGCGTCACGTTTTCCCACAACTCCTGGTAATAACGGCTCGGGCAGAATGTCTCATCCCGACCCAAAAAGCCCGGCATGGTGACGACGCAATTATGGAGACTCAAACTCTTAAAGTAGTCATTTCATCCCAGTCAGCTGTTCTTCTCGCCGCCGACATCAACGACCTCCTGACGCTAGGATTATGAGCCCCGCCCACGAAACCGAGGTCGTTTGATCGCCAACGTTTGTCCCTGAAGGTCATCGTCAAAGTTAGCTCAGGTCAGCTAACATAGCTACAGCTACCTAATGTCCCACATCATAGCTAGAGTTAGCTCATGTCAGCTAACATAGCTACAGCTACCTAATGTCCCACATCATAGCTAGAGTTAGCTCATGTCAGCTAACATAGCTACAGCTACCTAATGTCCAACATCATAGCTAGAGTTAGCTCATGTCAGCTAACAAAGCTACAGGGACCTTAAGTCAGTTAACATAGCTAAAGTTAGCTCATGTCAGTTAACATAGCTAACATAGCTAAAGCTACTTAGCTGACACCGCTGTGGGACACCACATCATAGCTAGAGTAAGCTCATGTCAGCTAACATAGCTACAGTAGCTAACAGCTAAAGCTACCTTGTCAGAGTTGGACCTGGAACCCTCCAGAGTCCTGGAGAACCTGTTCAGGCTGGAACCATGAAGGAACCTCAGAGTCACTTCCTGTCTGAACTAAAAACCCGCTCTTCACTTCTTCCTCCCAGATTCCCAAACTGCCGAGCGAAGAACCGACTAAATCACGGCTCCACCAATCCGCCGCCTCCGAAGAGGCTGGAGGGAAACCTGAGGCGAACGGCGCCGTGGAAACGCCTTTCATCCCTCCGACAGTAAACGGCGCCGCAAACGTCTCGGCGCTTAAAATGTTAAGAAGGGAGAAAAAACCCAATTAAATCCAGGATGAATCAAACGAGCTTCTGGTGATTTAATGAAGCGTTTGTGCCGATTTTCCCTTTTGTTCTGCTCGCTGTGGGCCGGCGCCGGCGCCGCTCATCTCTGATTCTCTTTGTCCCAGATTCTGGAGAGGAAACAGAGACGGGCCGCAGGAACCACCGTCGGAATTTAGAAACGCCTTCAGGGTTCAAGACGAGGAAGTCCAGGTCCCTGAGTGACATAGTCCAGGTCTACACAGTGACGCAGTCCAGGTCTACACAGGGACCACGGTCCAGGTCCACACAGGGACACAGTCCAGGTCCCCACAGTGACGCAGTCCAGGTCTACACAGGGACACGGTCCAGGTCCTTACAGGGACACAGTCCAGGTCCATACAGGGACACGGTCCAGGTCCCTGAGTGACACGGTCCAGGTCTACACAGGGACGCAGTCCAGGGACACGGTCCAGGTCCACGGTCCAGGTCCACACAGGGACACGGTCTCACTCTGCTGCAGCTGATCATCACCGGGTCGCAGAAGTAGCACTTTACCCGGCGCAAATTAACGGAGAGACAGGAAACACGCGTCAGGTTTGAGATGACGGGCGAGCGGCGACACCCCAGACATGGAAGCAACATCTGAAGAACTGGATTGATCCAACCGGTGTCCATCCTTCATGGCTGCCTACAATCTCAGGATGTGACATCACAGCGCCTTATAGGCGGGCATCATGTGTTCAGTGACATCATGTGTTCAGTGACATCATGTGTTCAGTGACATCATGTGTTCAGTGACATCATGTGTTCAGTGACATCATGTGTTCAATGACATCATGTGTTCAGTGACATCATGTGTTCAATGACATCATGTGTTCAGTGACATCATGTGTTCAATGACATCATGTGTTCAGTGACATCATGTGTTCAGTGACATCATGTGTTCAATGACATCATGTCTTTAGGGTGAAGCAGGAGGAAGGTGATGCTCAAAATCTTCCTCAGTAGCTGAGGACTCCTCCTCCTCTGCAGAGCCTTCATTACAGTAAGTGAAGTCTTTGGGCAGCAAACAGCAGCAGTGGATCACAAACGCTGTAAATAGTCTGCGGGTCGGACCACCGAGGGGGGGGGGGGGGGGGGGGGGGGGGGAGGTGGGTTTCGTGGTCGTGGGGGGGGGGGGGGGGGGGGGATTTATCTTGTTTATACCAAAGTTAAAGTGATGCATGTTTCACATTAAGGAAGAGAAGAGAAAAAGTCGGGATCATCTGAACCAGACTTATTATTACTTTGATGTTGTTTATTCTTCTTTATATTTTATTTGGATCTTTACACCACTCTTTTATGTTCTTTATGTTTATTCCACTCCTCTTCCTTAAACTCTTCATCTCTTTATTTGACTTCTTTTAACCGTTTTTTTCTTTTTCACACTTTGATCACTAAAAACTTTCAACTCTCTTTGATCTCTTTTATTTCATTTATCTCGTTGATTTTTACGTCTGTTTGACACGAACGTGGAAAAACAAACTCGTCACATTTTCCTCTCATTTCTGGGTCCGGTTCCGTCTGAGACCGTCTCCCGGGTTCCGTACCGGTAAACAATAATAATGATAATAAGAATTATAATTATCTGGTTGCTGGCGGGGCGTTCAGGAGCGCTCAGATCTCACAACGCTTTATCGGCCATGAAATTACATATAATGGGAATTTGTCGATGACTTATGCTCCGATTGTGTTTCCCTGAGCGACGCCGGCAAATGACAGTCAGAACCAGGGGGGGCGGGGGGGTTCTATTACATCCTCGTTACACTCGTAATCTCGTCGTGACGAAGACGAGGACCAGGACGCTGCCTTGTTTACAAACCAAATGAGCGCTGAGTGACAGCGACACACGCCGTTAGCATCAGACGTGAATACTGGCGCCGTCATCATTAAAGAGACGCCGCCATACGGAGGCTGAAGGAGCCGCCGCACATCTTGACCTCGCCGCCGGAGGAGACGGAGGCGGAGTTCTGGAGTTCTTCTCAGATCAGCATCAGATCAACACTTCCTCTCAGACGCCGCAGGAATCCTAATGACTCCTCCCACCTGAGCCGCCTCTGATATCACCGTGGACCAGCACCATCTCGCTCTGAGGCTCCTCGGATTCTTGGTCCGATTGTTGCTCAGATCCAAGAACCGGAACAAGATCCTTCCGATCCACACGCCGCGGTCCAGACGAGGAGAACTCTGAGGACGTCAGAATCTACTTTTGCAGATGACGCGGTTCCGTTTCCATCAGACGGATCAGAGAGTCTGAGGTTTGGTTCTGGGTTCCAACCCTCGCCACCATCTGTGGTCCTGGGTCTTAGAGAGTCCGATAGTCCTGCGTGAGTCGGAACCTGGATAAGGTCCTTCATGCTCTGCTGGCGACGCTCGCAGTGATGAGAGGCGGCGGCGGCGGCGTGATTAATCAAACCATTGACTCACATTGTGAGTAACTGCTGGGCACACGACCTTAATCTGAGCGCTAAACCTCGCCGCCACAGAAAATAACTTAATTGAACACTTGGCTATGTTGTGGCGGCGGCGGCGGCGCCTAGAAACCTCCTCAAGGACTCGGATTCCTTCTGGCGTTCTGACATCACCATCTTTGATTTATCGCTTAGCATCCATTTAAAGTGAAGTCGTGTCACGTTTGGAGACGGCGATTAGAAAAGCCAGGGGCCTGATGGGAAATGAAGAGGGGGGGAAGATAGGGGGGCGGGTGGAGGGGGTGGAGCGAACAGTGATGAAAGTGGATGATAATGACAGTGAGAGGGGGAGAGGAGGTGAGAGACGCTCCGGCACCAGCTGACCCGCTGGATCACCAAGCTTCTCCTCCATCAGGTGCCAGATGTTGAGGAGGCAGCAGGAGGCGTAGGAACCGCGTCCAACCAAAACCTGCTCTGCAAAACGCCGCCGCAGGTTCTCAACATCAGACGCACCTCCATCAGGTGACGTCCCAACGCAGGTCCACAATCGGCCGCCTCCACCCCAGTGAAGAACGCGTGATGACATCAGCAGACCTCAGCAGGACGGAAACTACGGAGAGGACTCGCAGCGACGCGAGGTGAAAGACGAGACTCCGCCTCCATTTCTTTCGTGTTTAAAGACACCTGGATAATTAACCTGTTGTTGTTGTTGTTGTTGTTGTTTAACGGACAACAGACGGATTGAATCAATTATGTTGGCACAGACCATCGGACATCAAAGTAATGATGACGTACCAGTAGACATCAAAGCAATAATGAGGTGGTATCAGTAGACATCAAAGTAATGGTGGCGCATCAGTGGACATCAAAGTAATAATGGGGTGGTACCGGCAGACATCAAAGTAATAATGAGGTGGTACCAGCAGACATCAAAGTAGTAATGAGGTGGTACCAGCAGACCACCTCATTACTACTGAGGTGTAATGAGGTGGTCATTACACCTCATAGTAATGAGTGTACTGGTACCACCTCATTACTACTTTGATGTCTGCTGGTACCACCTCATTATTACTTTGATGTCTGCTGGTACCACTCATTACTATGTTCAAAGTAGTAATGAGGTGGTACCAGTACAGATCCATTCTTATCATTCTTCCCTGTGCGTAGATAAAAAGAGGAATGAAGAAGAGGAGGAGGAGGAGTGGCTGCAGCAGGTCCTCTTTTCTTCATCTTCAGAATCCGATCATCGCTCCAACATTTAAAATGAAACCTTTATCGGATCTCCAGCCCATAATAGTCTCAATGTATTCATAGTTATTCTTCTGAGCCATCGCCAGCCGGGCTTCAAATTTCATCTTCCTCAGGCTCCTCCTCTGACCTCCTGATGGCCTCTGTGGGCGATCTGGGCGGACAGCCGCCCTCGCCAAGCTTCGCCTTATTTCCCTCAAAATACCCATCAGCTCTCTCCCAATTCATTTCAATGAGCTCTGCCTCGGGCGGCGCCGAGGTCGGCGGGTCGGAAGCGGTTCTACCGCCGGTGGCGTCAGTCTCCTCCTCCCAGATGGAGGACATGAAGGAAGACTCAGGAGGAGGCGGCGAGGATTCTGTTGGGCGGAGCTCTTTCCTCGCTTCAGCTAAACAGGAAGTTTGAAGTGTACAGCATAATAAATGTAGGTCAAAGACATCAAAGCCAGAGGCGGGGATGGGAGTGGCCTCTTAAATCCTCCATGGGTGAAGCATCCTGGAACGGACCAAAGACATCAAAGCCAGGGACAACAAATACCAAATTGAAACCAGTTGTACCGAAAAAACATTGAGGCACTGATGAAAAAAACATGAAAGCCAGTCCTGAGTGAGGACCATAAATGTGGATGGACACCCGGTCTGAGATCTGGTCACCAGGACGATGCTGGTGGGTTAAGGGTCGAATCCGTTCTGGGATGACGCCGGTTCTGGTGTGATTTGGACTCCGGCGGGTCGAGAAGAACTGAACTGATTGGGTTCGATGGAATCTCTGATCACCTTTAATCACCCTTCATCATCTTCGTCATCTTCATGTTTTCATTATTGTCTCAGATTAGTTTCTTCGTCTGAGCGGAATCGTCTCGTCTCCAGCAGCAGAACATTCTCAGAACCTCATCATCCCGGGTTCTGCAGGCGTCTGGATCAGCGGCGGAATGATTGATTGGTTCTGACGGCGGCGTCTTCGTGCAGCAGAAGCGTCCAGCTCCTTTTAAAGACAGAAACACAGGAAGACGCCGCCAAACCCTCGCCGTTCGACCGCTTCAACGCCAAAATCCTTTGGTTCCAGTCGGGAACATGTGAGGGAGACGGACGCTATCGGGGCGCCGCAGCCCTGCTGTCAATCACGCTGGTCCCCCCCAGAGAGGAAGGGGGGCAAAGAGAGGCCGATGGGAACAACAAGGATGAGGACGAGGACCGACAGAACCGCCCCCCCCCCGTCTGCTGCATCATAATGAGGTCCCAGTGGGAGGGTCCAACCAAGACCCAGAGGTCAGCAGTGGGCGGGGCATAATCCGTTTAGACGCGGCTGTGAATCTCATGACTCCATTAAGGTTTTATTGTCATGGACTGTTTCTAATTAGCTTTATTCATTAGTTAGCCACTCCCAAATAATTGTATCAAAAAACAACAATGGCGTTGACGACCCTTGACCCCACCGGTCATCAGTAAGTTTATGTTTTTTATAACCATCAGAGTCAATCCTGAATGAACTATGACCTTAGCACAAAACGAGTAGCAGCGGGCTCAGAGCTAACATAGCACCCAATGCTAACATTAGCATCCGAGAGAAACTAGCCTCTTCAGACGCAAACTGAGTGACGCGTTTTAGATCTATCACGTCGACATGGCAACATACGTAAACAGTACTTTTATAGTGTATTACAGTATATAAGTGTGTAACATACGTAAACAGTAGTTTTATAGTGTATTACCGTATATAAGTGTGTAACATACGTAAACAGTAGTTTTATAGTGTATCACCGTATATAAGTGTGTAACATACGTAAACAGTA
>VRLP01009248.1:0-13437 GCA_009660295.1 Lophius piscatorius
GGTTCATACATTGAAACATTCTCTCTTTATTCGTCTTCACTAACAATATTTTAAAGAAACACCTACAAACATGAATAAACCTTTTCTTAATATATATTCTATCAAATATCTTTCTTGGAGGCTCCATTATAACTTGTAAGATGAAGGTGAGGTGGTCCGATGTTCTCCACAGACCCTCCTGGAACCGCTTCTATTTGAGGAAGGTTTCATTCAACAGTGAAAGAAGATGAATCATCTACAGTCAAACGTTTGTCTGCGTCTGAGGAGGACGAGCATCATCCATCACGTCACGCCTTCATCTGAAGCCTAACCTCATGCTAGAGCTTCCTGTCTGAAGATCCGAGCTCTCGAGGATGACTCCGCTCCTCACATCTCCTCAGACTCCAACAATATGTTTATTAAAGTCTAATTTTCCGACATGTTGGGAAGAAGCCGTGATGTCAGCAGTTTGTGGCTTCGCTGAGGCCAGTTTGTCAGGAGGTTGAGGATCTGCAGGCCGCTCTGAGATGATCTGGGCGTGGACCTCCGTCTCAGGCGTCCTCAGCCTATCGGATTGATGAGCTCTTGGACGGCTCACCTCGGAGCTGCTTTGTTTATTGGTTTTGGAGAACCGCCCTGGAGTCCTTGAAGCGGTTCCAGGTGCTTCGATCGGGCCTGACGGGGAAACGGAGCCGAGCTGGGAGAGAGAGAGAGAGAGCGAGAGAGAGAGCGAGAGAGAGAGCGAGAGAGAGAGAGAGAGGAGCTTTAGCAGAAGATGGTGACTCAGCAGAAACTCCGAGGCTGGAAGAAGAAGCGAGTTTAAGATGTTGGGAGCGTTTCTCTGCCCTGGTCCCGTCAGGCTGAGCCCACAGTCACATGTCTGAGGCGTGGCCCGCCATCGCCGCCGCTGAATCACAGGAGAGCCTAGTACGGCGCTAATGCCAGCGCACTGTAAAAATCTACAGTAAACAGCTTAGTGTAAAAAACATATACTGGAAAACACCTAGTGGAAAAGTGTACTGTGAAAACCTAACTGTAAAAAAAAACACCTTATTGGGAGAATATACTGTAAAATATTGTAAAACAACTACAGTGAAAACCATAAATAACTGTAAAACAAAACCTACTGTAAAAATATACCGTAAACACCTTATTGTAAAAAATACTGTAAAATATTGTAAAACACCTACAGTAAAAAACATAAATAACTGTAAAATAAAACTTACTTTAAAAATAAACTGTAAACACCTTATTGTAAAAAATATAATGTAAAACACCTACCGTAAAAAAAACGCGTACAACTGAATAAAAAGACTTACTGTAAGAATATACTGTAAACTCCTTTCTGTAAGGATATACTGTAAACACCGTATTGTAAAACATATACTGTAAAAAAAAAAACTCAAAAACACCTACTGTAAAAACCGTAAACAACTATATAAAAAAAATACTATATATATTGTGAAGAAAACACTTGGAAAATTATCACTGATAAACTTTAAAAAATTACTGTAAAAACCATACAGTTAGAACTTGACCATAGAAATCCTACGTTGAAAATCCTACTGTAAACAATCTACTGTGAACAAAGTTACTGTAAAAATGTTACCGTGAACAAATATTCTTACAAACAACAACTTGACAAACTTTACTGTAAAATACTTATCATAATAGAACCTACCGTGAAAAAATGGCTGGAAACCCGACTGTAAACTATCCATTTTGAAAAAAACTACTGTAAAAACATAATGTTAACAACTTTATGTAAAATCAAATACTGTTAAAATGCTTCTAATAAAAAAACTGTAAAACATTTATATATATATATTAAAACCTTAATCTTCAAACCTTACCGTGAAAAAATGCTGTAACACACCTACCGCAAAAGTCCTACTTGATAAAACCTGGTTTAAAAAAATTAGAAAATACATTAAAAAAACTGTCAAAAGAAAATGACAGGGGAAAAAAAAGCCTACTGGAAAAACGTACTGTAAAAACTTCCATGAACAAGTTGGCTGCTCGAATAGAACAGAACATTGTCAGTTACTGTGATTTTCTACATTACGTGGTCCGACTGTTTTTACAGTGTAACTCCAGTTGACTTGGAGTAACTTTTCCTCCAGAGATTAAAAGTATTATAAAAATTGAATTAATCTAATTGTTAATTTTAGTCTGAGTGGATTAGACTCCAGATAACTTCAGCTCATGTTGGACCAGCCTGAGGACATTAAACCGAGGTCCAGCTGAAACCAGAACTTCCTGGTCCTGGTCCAGAGTCGTTCAGAATCCCACTGACATAAATTAGACTCCAGCTCTGGAACCGTTCACCCAACAGTTCTCCTCCTGGGTTTAAATTAGAAACTGTTTAAACTCTTTCAACAGAACCTTCAACGCACAACAACAGGGTACCGAAGAAGTTCCTTCTGCCGTTAAGAGAACTTCGAGCATTTGTGTTTGTATGTTTCCGTGGTTACCGGAGGAACTTCGGCTCAGTCCGCGAGACTGATTTATCTCTGACAGTTTCTGGGACAAAAAGAAACTTCATTATTTTTTTACCACACGTCACACACATCTCCGTGTTCTGGAGCCGCTTTGATGTCATTCTTTTAATAATAAACGTTTAATTCTTTTTTCTTTTTTTTTTTGTTGGACAATTGAACGTCTTCATTGGTATTCCATAAACAGGAACATCAATCATTTCTGTCTTTTTCTTCACTTTATTGCATCCTGGGAATCCGATGCTTGTTTGGAGCTAGTAGCAGTTTGCTGCTAGTAGAAGATTGCAGCTAATTGCTGCTCCCGGTTACTTGCAGCCAGGAAAAGTTTGAAGCTATTTGTAGCCAGCTACAATTTTTTGCAGTACAATTTGCAGCTACTAGAAGTTTGCAGCTCGTTCCATCTAGTCGCAGATGGTAGCAGTTTGCAGCTAGTAGCAACAAGCAGACGTTTGCAGCTAGTAGCAATTTGTAGTTAGTTGCACTTAGTAGAAGATTGCAGCCAGTAGTAGTTTGTAGCTAGCTGAATTTTGCAGCTACTAGAAGTTTGCAGAAAATTGCAGCTATTACCAGGTAGTAACATATGGTCGCTAGTAGCAGTTTTGAGCAAGAAGACATTGGCAACTAGTTGCAACTACTAGCAGTTATTAGCAGTTTGCATCTCGTAGAAGTTTGCAGCTGGTAAATGTTTGTTGCTTATTGCAGATAGTAGCAGTTTGCAGCGAGTAGCAACTTGCAAACATTTGCAGCCAGTAGTAGTTTGCAACTAGTTGCATTTTGCAGTTACTAGAAGTTTGCAGCTCGTTACAGCTACTCCCAGATAGTAGCAGTTTGCAGCTAGAGGCAACTAGCAGATGTTTGCACCTAATAGCAATTTGTAGGTAGTTGCACAAGATTGCCGCCAGTAGTGGTTTGTAGCTAGCTGCAGCTATTAGCAGGTAGTATCAGATCACAGCTAGTAGCAGTTTTGAGAAAGTAGAAGATTGCCTCTAGTTGCAGTTATTAGCAGTTTGCAGTGAGTAGCGACTTGCAGACATTTTCAGCTAGTAGCAATTTGTAGCTAGTTGCCGCTAGTGGTAATCGTAGCTAGTTGTGGGGCCATTTTGCTAAAACAGTTTCTGTCATCGGGTCACTAGCTAGCAGCTCCACACGAACCCCTACATTCTTAAGAACCTCTGAGAATCATGGCCGATGGCGGCGGTTCCGTTGAGTCCAGGAAGATTTTTGGTCGGAACACAAACAGAATCCATCTTTTTTTTTTTAGCCGTGAACTCCCCAACGTATAAATCAGGGAGCTTTCTCGCCTCCGTGTCTTTAAACGATTCTTTCTTAGCGGCACAAAAGAGCGACGGCGTCCGGGCCGGCGGTTCCGAGGCTCCTGCATCAATACCTCTTTGATTCAGACGGGAGCTCCTCCTGCATCAGCAGATACTGCTCCTCAAGAGGAAATGTTTGCCTTGGCCTTTGTGGACGGCGCTGACTCCCCTCTTCCTCCTCCTCCAACCTCCCAGGGAAGGTCCAGGCTCCCATGACACACGCTTGAGACCCCCCCCCCGCGCTTCACAAACCGGATGCGGGGAAATGTTCCTGGGTGGAAGTGAAGGAGGCTTCAAAGGGCGACTCATACGGCCGGCGTTATAAACCGTGGAGAGAGTGACCACACGCAGCCGAGCCCTGACCCCAGAACTGCTGAACAAACAGCCGACGCAGCGAGAAAGCAAAGAATTACTTAATTCTCCACTTAAAACATAAACCGTGAAATGGATTATTACACACAGAGAAGAGCGAAATTACACAGGTATCGGGTCTCAGCGGCTCCAGAGTCCCCGCCTGATTACCGAGCGCCGCAGCCAGCGGACAATTTACACCGCGCTCCGTCTATTTACTCGGTATGAGTTTCTCCGTAATGGTTCCCATGCAGGTTGGACTCAAAGACACGCTTGTGGAGGAGTCGGAGCGCCGGTGCCTCAAATTCCCCAAAAAGCCTTGTTCGACATCGCTCTGCGGCCTTATCTGAGATCTGGCTGCTGAACTCTGCAGCGGGCTGAGGCTAATTTAGCAGAGAGGGAAAACATTGGCTAAAGGTATTCCACCGTAATCCAATTTCATGTTCACGAGCGACGCCGCCAAGACTCACTTTTCCCTCCGCAGCTTCTCAGTCCGGCTCTGCCTTCAAGTCTCCTGATGTCAGAATCCTCGGAACGCCGCTTGTTATTCAGACGCGTCTATCTAGTCTCTCGCCGTTGTCATCGCCCGCGCAAGTAATACATCAGAACCTGCAGCTTCGTCGGGATTAGTCCGCTGCGGCTGGAGAAGCAGAGTTGGGCAACAGAACTTTTGCAATAATCGCAAAAAAACGACAAAATAAAAAGACAGAGCTCATTGTGAAAAGTAGGCAGCATGAATCCATCCATTTTTATTCTTAGTAATAACTCTGCAGAGGAGGTTCTGCTTTCTCTTCGTCTGCAGGATGCATGTCTATGAAAGGAGTCGGCGAACGGCTAACTGAGCTCACTAGCTAACATCGGATACAGATCGCAGATATTCGCAAATGTAAGAATGACCAATTTGAAATCTGGAAACCTTTTAGAAACCGTTGATGACAATTCTGATTGACAGATTAGATAAAAGGTTTTCCTTTTAAATCATTTTTCTTGCAAAGGTTTGTTCCAGTCTCTGTGAGACCTCAAACCGACATATGTGGCTTTGATGTCTTTCGGATATCTCATCTCTGCCGAGTCTTTGGAAAGATGGTTTTGCTGTCTTGCGGGACATGTCATCTCAGAGACTTTGATTTCTTGGGACATGTGATCTCAGCGACTTTGGGACATCTCATTGCTGCTGCTTTGATGTCTTTGGGACGTGACACCTCGGTGGCTTTGATGTATTTAGGACAAAACACCTCATTGGCTTTGGTGAGTTCTGGACATGTAATCTTTGTAGTTTGGGGGTCTTTGGTACATATCACCTCTGCTGCCTTTGTGTCTCCTTGGACATTTTTTTTTTGTCTGTGGTGAACATCATCTCAGTTGCTTTTATATCATTAGGGCAAGTCATCTCAGTGGCTTTGCTGTCTATGGTACATGACATCTCTGCTGCTTTGCTGTTTTTGCGACGTGTCATTATTATTGTTTTGGTGTCTTTTGGACATGTTATATTTGTGGCTTTGGTGTCTTTAGGGCACATCATCTCAGCGGCATTGTTGTCTTTGGGGTACATCATCTCAGTGGCTTTGGTGTCTATGGTATATGCCATCTCTGCAGCTTTGCTGTTTTTGCGACATGTCATTATTATTGTTTTGGTGTCTTTTGGACATGTTATATTTGTAGCTTTGGTGTCTTTAGGGCACATCATCTCAGTGGCTTTGGTGTCTTTAGACCACATCCTGTCAGTGGCTTTGGTGTCTTTGGGGCACATCATCTCAGTGGCTTTGGTGTCTTTAGGACACATCATCTTGGTGGCTTTGGTGTCTTTAGGACACATCATCTCAGTGGCTTTGGTGTCTTTAGGACACATAATCTTGGTGGCTTTGGTGTCTTTAGTGCTCATACTCCCAGAATCTGTCCAGCTTGTTAGAAAGGAAAGGGAAACAACACAAACCATTAAAGTTCGATAAACAGTAAATATGAATAGTAATAAAAATCATATCGTCGGCGTCTGGTTTTATGATTCTTCTGGGTTTTGTGGTTTAGGATGAACAGAAACAGAAACTTTTGTTCATGTTGAGGGAAAAGAAAGTATTTTCAGGGTTTATGAACCGAGGCGGCGAGCTGAAGGCGTCTGACTTCATCCTTTCCTGCTCCGTCTGAACTCGTTAAATCGGACGGCATTGAATGACAGGAAGTTCGCTGACATCACACCGTTCTGGTTCGGTTTCCTTTCTGACGTGATGCGTTTCCTCCTTCCTCCTCCTGTTTCTGATGATGATGATGTTGTTTGATGAAATCATGAACGCGGATTTAAAATCATCAAACACACAAAACAGAAACCCAAACATCGAAAGGAGACGTTCGATCCGCCCTCCTCTCCTGTCGGTCATGTGACCCGGCTCCATCTCACCTGGCAGCTCCTCCTGATCTCGCCGTTCTGAGCGGTTCCGCAGGAAACCAGAAACCCAAACAATGACTTTAAATCTGAGAGGGTTTGGCAGCGACGCTCTCCTCCACATGACCTACATTCACATGTTCCCTGGCAGCGTCTTATCTGTGGCGCAGAAACGCGTAAAAAGGGCGGCGGCGGCGGCGACGACAGCCGGCATAACAAAAGATTCTGCTGAGAGGAGCTTCGTACACCTGTGAACCCGGACAGATGGCTGCCGGCCGGTGATTGGACGGCTGGGCGTGACCTCCGCCAGAGGAACACAAGCTGACCCGACCCCGGAGAGAGAACCGTTCCCAAACCCTCTTATCACGCTTTGAAAAAGAAACGATCCAAATAAATCATGATCAGATGGTAATAAAGAAATAAAATATTCCTATCAGACTCACACAGCTGGAAACACAACGAGTGTTTTCATGTCAGCATGCAGCTCCAACACCCGTCTCTGAGAAAAAAAACATTCGAGTGTCATAAATATGGGTGCGGTCGGGACAAAAGAGCAGATCCATCAATATTTTAGAACATTTCTCTAACGGTGCGATGTTGGACGTTTTCAACGTCGGGCTAAACACGCAAAAGGATTGTCACCGGACTCAATGGGTCAAAGGTCAATCACGCTCAAACAGACTTATAGTGTTATTCAGATTTGGGGCAAGATCTCTGCAACTTTGACTTCTTTGGAGGAGGGGATCCCAGCAACTCTAGCAACTTTGGGACATGGGAGATCAGTGACTTTGGTGTCTTTGGGACATGTGATCTCATTGAGTTTGGTATCTTTGGGAAAAGTGATCCCTGCGACTTTGGTGTCTTTGGGACATGTGATCTCGGGGACTTTAATGTCTATTGAAAATGTGATTTCATTGACTATGATGTCTTTGGGACATATTATCCCAGTGGCTTCGATGTCTTTGGGGAATGTGATCAATGCAACTTTGTTGTGTCTGGGATGTATGGTGTTGTCAACTTTGGTGTCTTTTGGAAAAAGTGATGTTGGTGGCTTTAATATCTTTTGAACATGGGATTTAATTGTCTTTGATGTCTTTTGGACATATGAGCCCCGTGACTTTGGTGTCCTTGGTATATGTGATCTTGCCAACTTTGGTGTATGGGGGACATGTTCGCTCCAAACTTTAATGTCTTTGGTACATGTGCACTCAGTAGCTTTGATGTCTTTGGGACATGCGATCTCTGCAACTTTCGTGTCTCTGGGAAACATGGCCATGTCAACTTTGGTGTCTTTGAGCCGTGGGATCTTGGCAACTTTGGTGTCTTTTACAAATGTCAAATAAATTTTTTTTTTAAATGTAATTCTATTCATTTCAATCGTTTGATCTGTTTTCCTACTTTTCCGTATTTCAACGTCTGGATCGAAAAAAAGCCTCTGGGTTGCGGGAGCGCTGCTCCACGCCGAGTGACATTCCGGTTGTGATTTATTGTAATGACTTATTTATGAATAACATGTGCAGTGAGTGCACAGATACGCGGAGGACCGAGCGCAAACATGTGACTTTCTGGAGCTCGCCACGCGGCGCTGAGATGCTGATGTTTTTTGGGATGCGGTTCAGAGATTGTGAGTGCAGCCCTTGGCTCTCCGAGTCGCTCTGTGAGGCTCGCAGGCATCAATGTATTTACTGTTCTCCTATGTCAGTTTGGAACAGCGAGGCCACCAGCGACTCGCCAATTTACTGACATCACCGGCTAAATAATACCACTTATGAGAATACAAGCCCCGCCCTGAAGCTGGAGCCGGCTTCCCTGAGCTTAATTTAGCCCTGAATCACTGCAGCCATTATGAAAACCTCTCAAAAGTGCATTCATGCCTCGCTGGCCCTCCAGCATCTTACCTCCTTTTTCCACACGGCTCCTCGCTTGGGCTCGGCCACACATCGTTACCACAACAGCGGCGGCCTGCTGAGGGCACGGCCGGCTCCGCATTGTGTTTTCTCAGCAGAGCCGGAGATCCAAGTCCCGAAACCCCCAAGTATGAGTTTGAGGTCCTTTTCTACCTCCCCGCTCTTCTACTTTGACCACATCCACATACTTTGATGTTAATTCCTGTCCTTTGGTGGCGTTAAAAGGTTTGTGACACACAGAGTCCGGTGCGTTTAGGAAGCGGGCCCATCTCCAAAATAAAAGTCATGTTGATTTTTCTTTTCGTACTTGCTGTGAGAACCGGTGAAGTTTTATGGAGGGGAAAAACTTAGTTGCGTGTCAAAGAGTAATTATGACACGAAAAATATGAATTCTTTCACGGGTTAGTAAAACCAAGAATGAGAATTAAGAGTAATTTTGCGGAATGCTGCGTAATTTTGATTAAAGACAAAAAAAAAGGTTGGGACTCGTTCCTCTTCACGAGCCAGGTGTGTCTCACCTGCGGCATTGCTTCTCAACGGCGTCTTCCCTGATGGACAGGTAGGTGACAGATCCATAAATACTTTATGAAAGTATCCCTAAAGGAAGTTTGTTGTTTTCTTTGGGTTTCCATCCGTCTCCATCTGGCTGCACCTGCATCTGCACCTACATGAGGAGGGCGGCTGATGGATCTGCTTAGACGGAAGTTGGTCCCACGGGAAATTCAGAAGATGTTTGACCCGATGCAAAATTTTAACGATACTCACGATATGATCTGTCATTATCCGATATTATCCTAATACTTGAAGTTACAATACGATAGTTCGGTCACGATCCGATATTACTTTAAGATATTATCTCGAGACGTAGGTCGCATTGCAATATTATCTTGTTTTTGAGTCACGTTCCAATATAATCACGTTACTCATGTTACGATCTGTCGTAAGCCGATATAATCATGATACTTGAGTCAAAATACGATATTATCCTAATACTTGAGTCACAATGCGATACTATCAGGATACTTCAGTCACGATACAATATTATTATAGGTATATGATTATACGATACGATAATCACCATTCAGAACTCACAATACAACATGATTGCAATGTTTCAGTCGCGATATAATATTACCACAATCCTTGAATCGGGATACACTGTCACGATACTTGAGTAATAACACAATACTGTCACGATACTTGAGTAATAACACAATATCATCAGGATACTTGTTTCTTAATACGATATCAACACAAGGCTTGAATCGTGATACATTGTCGCGATACTTGAGTCGTAACACAATTCTATCACGATACTTGAGTCATAACACAATATTATCACGATACTTGAGTCGTAACACAATACTATCACGATACTTGAGTCATAACACAATATTATCACGATACTTGAGTCGTAACACAATACTATCACGATACCTGTGTCGTAACACAAAACTATCACGATACTTCAGTCGTAACACAAAACTATCACGATATTTAGGTCATAGCACAAAACTATCACGATACCTGTGTCGTAACACAAAACTATCACGATACTTTACTTTACATAATGCGATATAATTACAATTCTTTAGTCATATCGAATATTTTTACATTACTTGAGTCACAAAGAGATTTTTTCAAGATAGTGGAGTTATGACACGTGTAATATGATAATATATTATCACAATCCTTTTTTGTCGCAGTGTGATACGATTATGCCATGAAACTTAAATCAAGATATCGATGTCGCGATGCAACATTATCACAGTATTTGAGACACGATAACATCTTGAAATGTTGAGTCGTGGTACGACATCATCGCGATACATAAGTTCTGTTACGATGTTATCACGATACTTGAGTCACGATATGATATAACACTTTGGTTGTGAATGCAATATTATTTAAATACATAGGTTGCAATGCGATATTATTGCGATACTTTAGTAACATACGATTTTATCTCGATACTTAGGTAAGGATACGATACTGTTATGTTACTAGAGTGATTTTAAATATTATCTTGAAACAACACTACTGCGATATAAAAAAAATGTTGCGATATGCTGTAGTAACATTTTGCGATTTAATACTTTTTGTTTTAACTATTAATTCTGTCCTCACAGAAAAACGTTGTCAACATATTCCACTTCCACAAGACAGCAGTATCTATTTATGTTGTCTAAAAACGTAATTACTGCTCGACTTTTATTTCGTTTTGTTTTGAAAATTACTACGTAAATAAAGTTTTTTTACAGACACTTGCCGCCTGCGCCCTAATCCTGAAAAGAACCCACAGCCCCATCTAGTGGACCGGAAACTTCTTTTATTATCTTAGTAGCGAAAAGTTCATATTTTCAATGTTTGTAAGAGAATATCGGTACTTGGCGTCGATAACAACCACGTAAAATAAACTACTTACCCGCCGTTTCCCCGTCCGTGCCCTTTAGTCACGACATCGTCTGCGATGTCACGAATGTTTCTGACATGTTTTTGATTTATGTCTCCGAGGAAACCTCCCCTTACTTTGCTGTTCCCGTCAGTCAGGCTCCGCTTACCGGATTGATTGACGGTTCCTCCTGGACGTCCTCCTGAGTGTCACACGAACTCGCGAGGAGCTCAGTTTGACTCCGGCCCGTGACTCAGTCGGACCTCCGGCGCGACGTCGGCCTCAGAGACGGACCACACATGCCGAGGGAGCAGAGGTGAAGAATGTCGGATGTCTTTCATCCACCGGTGGAAAAGTCAGCCGGGGGAAGTTGGAAAAGTGGGAGGGGCCAGACGATTCCCGGAGGGTTTACGGTAGTGATTAAAGCCCGCTGTCACTCACGCTGATGACGGGCGTCCTCACATCCAGATCGGGGATGAAGAAGTGGTTGGAATAGTCCTTTAAAGGCTCATCTTTGGGGCAGATGTGACCCTTCAGGCTCAGAATACTTTCCCACCTCTGGGGGAATATTCAGGTGGGATGGAAAAGGAACATTCTTGGAAATCACAAACTGAAAAGGTGTGAGAGCGAAAGGCGCTGCAGTGGCATTGTGGGTAAGGTGGGTTTATTTAGACTGGCTTTGGAGGCTCCTGGCATCAAGGAGGGTTTGATCCAGGACCATCAGACTGCAGGGTTCTGGTCTGAGCAGCACATTCATCTGAATGTTTGAGTGAGGCTGGAACTTTACACCACCGACCTTCAGTCTGACTTCACTCTTCGTCTTCACTCTGCACATTTCTACTCAGAGCGACGCGATAAAAAGTAACTAGTTGTGGCTGAAGAACTGAGTAAATGTAGTCAGTTACTTCCCACCACAGTCCAGTCTGTAGTTTGAACCTGATACAGGGCCCCTTTGATGACCCTTGACCTCACAGGTAAATCTGTTGAAGGAGAACTGTTGGACGAGAACTGTTGATGGGAGAACTTTTGAAGGAGAACTTTTGAAGGAGAACTGTTGAAGGAGAACTGTTGAAGGAGAACTGTTGAAGGAGAACTGTTGAAGGAGAACTGTTGATGGGAGAACTGTTGAAGGAGAACTGTTGAAGGAGAACTGTTGATAGGAGAACTGTTGAAGGAGAACTGTTGATAGGAGAACTGTTGATAGGAGAACTGTTGAAGGAGAACTGTTGATAGGAGAACTGTTGAAGGAGAACTGTTGAAGGGAGAACTGTTGATAGGAGAACTGTTGAAGGAGAACTGTTGAAGGAGAACTGTTGAAGAAGAACTGTTGAAGGAAAACTGTTGAAGGAGAACTGTTGAAGGAGAACTGATGAAGAAGAACTGTTGATGGAGAACTGTTGAAGGGAGAACTGTTGAAGGAGAACTGTTGAAGGAGAACTGTTGAAGGAGAACTGTTGATAGGAGAACTGTTGAAGGAGAACTGTTGAAGGAGAACTGTTGAAGGAGAACTGTTGAAGGAGAACTGTTGAACGAGAACTGTTGAAGGAGAACTGTTGATAGGAGAACTGTTGAAGGAGAACTGTTGAAGGAGAACCGTTGAAGGAGAACTGTTGAAGGAGAACCGTTGAAGGAGAACTGTTGAAGGAGAACTGTTGATAGGAGAACTGTTGAAGGAGAACTGTTGAAGGAGAACTGCTGAAGGAGAACTGCTGAAGGAGAACTGCTGAAGGAGAACTGTTGAAGGAGAACTGTTGATGAAATCTCTTTTTGTTGTTCAGGAAAATGAAAATCTTGAGCAGAAGCTTCTAGAGACCCAAATACTGAACTATTGAATTAGTTTCTTTGAATGATTCAAAATGAATAAATGTTGAATAATAGAATAATTATAAAATATTATACAACCTTTGATTTCATTTGTTAAATGTTGAGGAGAAACTAAGATTGAAACTAGGAACAAAGATGATTTTTTAAGCGATATCTTACGGTGAGAGAGCCGTCCCGCGGCCGCCGGCGGTCTTTGAAGTCCTGGAAGTAAAACCCGGCGGCGCATTAACGTCTTCCTCGCCGCGTCGATTGTTTCTCTTCGTCGCATTAATCCACAGACCCTCTTCATCTCTGAGCCGTTCAACAACACCGGCTCACAGAACTAATAAATGGAAGGGTTTGATTTCCGTCCCGGCTGCCAAACACCACAGGCTCACCTTCACGGTGCGGGGGTCAGCACGGAGCGCCCGGGCCCCCGAAGGCTGGGGGGCCGCGCCGGGGCCGGGGGAGAATGTTTACCCACTGGGCGTTCCTGTATGGGTGCAGGGCGGAGAACCCTAACAGATAAGCCCGGGGCGAGTGTTCTGACACGGATCGGTCTGTGGAGCTGGATCAGAGCCGACCCGCGGTGGGAAATCTCCTGTTTTAACCCTCTGAAGGTTTTTATCCTCCTGATGTAAGTCAGACTTTCTGCTGAACCCGAACCTGATCAATCTAACGTCCGTGAAACCAGACGGTTTACCAAACATCAAGTAAACAATAACTAGAAATCTTCTCTGTTCACTGTGTGAACCTGGACTGTTTCACTGTATGAACCTGGACTGTTTCACTGTGTGAACCTGGACTGTTTCACTGT
>VRLP01009249.1:0-13435 GCA_009660295.1 Lophius piscatorius
GGCGTTACCCAGCCCACCTGCAACCCTACAAAATATATTACACTGTAAACCCGATTTCTCTAATCTATTCATTTAAAATTGATCGGGAATTTCTCCTTACTTAGAAATACTTAGAGTGTCAAACTGTTATTCAGAATCATCTTTGATTTTCAAATTATTCAAAATGAATGTTTCAAAATGATGAATCTGGTGCTTAAAATGCTAAATTCAAAGGTAAATTAAAACGCGATAGTTTTGAAACCTTATAACTGCGTGCTCACATCCATTAATCGTAATTAATTAGAATGTCATTATACTAATTCAAAAGTTGTTGAGCACCTTTTGCTGCTTTCTTTTGTCTTTATTAAGTTATTATGCATTATTAAGCATATTATGAAATCACTTTGCAAAATCTTTTATGTTCTATTACGATAACATAAATGTCGTGATCAATAATCTACTCTTGCTGGGTGGCACAGTTGCCTCACAGTGAGATGGTTCTGGGTTCAAAACCATTGCTGGCCTAATACATATACATATATATATATATATATATATATATATTATTTATAAAGAATAATAAATATTGAGATAAAAAATGAGTTAATAATAATAATAACACATTAAATTAATGCACTTTACATTTGGATCGAATCTCAAAGTGCTACAAAGTAAAAGCAGATAAAAGCATCAATAAGAAATATAATAATAACTATATAAAAACCTGACCAAAAAGCAGCAATGTTAATTAAAAGTTATAGGTTCTGCTAAAAAGGAAAGTTTTAAGTCCTTTTTTAAATGTGTCAGTCGTCTGTGGAGCCCTCAGATGGTCAGGGAGGGCATTCCACAGACAAGAGGCAGCAGAACAGAAGGCCCGATCACCCATGGAGTTACGTCAAACCCTCCCAAAAATATTAAGGAGGAGAAGAACATGCTTTTCGAGTTATTTATGAATATTTCACAGAAATGTCTAAAATCTGTTTGAAATTGTTCTCTCCCTCAGATGAGACCTATTTTCTTTTCAAAGACTTATTTTGGCATAGCTGTGTCATTTCAATCCTCCATTCCAACGCAGACGTTACGGCTTTTTCAGAACATCTTGTCCCACAATGCAGAGCCTAATTTGTCTGCGTCTAATCTCTCATCTGGATGAATCAGAGCAAGTTTTTCAGCGTCAACATGAGGAAAAACACCAGTGGATCCTCCTCAGAGCGACATGGAACATGTGACAGGCTGATGAACGAACGAGTGGAGTCCGAGCATCAACCCGAACTTTAGATGGATGGATGGATGGATGGATGGATGGATGGATGGATGGATAGATAGATAGATAGATAGATAGATAGATAGATAGATAGATAGAGAGAGAGAGAGAGAGAGAGAGAGAGAGAGAGAGAGAGAGAGAGAGAGAGAGAGAGAGAGAGAGAGAGAGAGAGAGAGAGAGAGAGAGAGAGAGAGAGAGATAGATAGATAGATAGATAGATAGATAGATAGATAGATAGAGAGAGATAATTAATCCCCTATAGGTTACTAAAAATGAAGACATACTATATATATATATATATATATACATACGTACACCAACATAAACACATAAATACACAATCAATCCAGAAATAAAAAGATACAAAGATAGATATGCAATAGTTGACCAGGTGCAATAGTTGCATTAGTTGTCCAGGTCCAGATGTGCAAAAGTAGTCTTGGTGCAGATGTGCAATAGTTGTCAGTTAGGGAGTTGTCAGATGTTGTAGATCAGCAGAGCGAGGAGATTGTGGAGCTCAGGCCTGAAACACATGTTGCTCGGAGCTTTTGATCTGATCCGGCAGAGGCGGGGAGCTGCAGACAAGTCCGGCGGTGATCAAAGTCAACAGCAACATACCTCTGCTTTCAACATTTCATCCAGCAGCGCCGGATTACTAAAACATGGAATCATAAAATATAGGATTATGATACATTTTTGGGTGGATAGGTGTTCACCAAAGCTCTCAAATGTTCAATCCTTCAAATCACATCGATGCAAAATGCAAAAATAAAATTATTTGGAGCATAGATTGCAGAGAGAAACAGAGACGAAGGTGATAAGAGTTCGTGTTCGTGTTCGTGTTCTCTCTCCAAAGTGATGCAACCAACTTCCTGATCAGTTCTCGACAGCGGGGCCAACTCTCCACCTCAGTGTTTTATTTATCACCTGCCAGGAAAAGAAGCGGTGACAGACGCACGGAACAAAATGCTGAATGTCTGAATCAGAGAGTATCTGACAAAAAGACACCGGGGGAGAAAGACTAGAGGTTTTGTAAATGCATTGTCAGGGCTTCACTCATATTCCGACACCTGCAGCATCAGGACATTGATATGACGGGTATCTGAATCGTTACTTACCTCACAGCGACTCGTAGACGAGTGATAAGCTGGCATCAGCCTGATCTTCATGTCTGGATGTCAAATGCAGAAAGAAATACCCTCCTCAAGTGGAAACTATGGAAACTACTAAAATACATTCAGTACATAAGCATGGATCCATGGTTACCAAATATTTCTGGTTCAATTGAGACCAATCCTGCATTTAAAGGAGCAAGTTAAGTGATGCTAATGCTAACAAGCTTACGCTAGCTTGTGGATGCTAATATATTCACGTTTGTTGAAAGTTATTATGATAACGTGAAACTTTGCAAGTGCATAGATTTCACTTTTTTTTTTCTACTGACAGTTTTATTTGTTTTTATGGATTTATTATTTCTGAAACTGTTCAAGATCATATTGATGTTCCACAATAAATGATGAGGAAACTGATGAAGAGATCATCATAAAGTGTTTCTAAGCGGACGGATCTAACACCTTTGATCTTTTAATCAATCAAATGTAAGAATCAGTTCATAACTGGATAATAATAAATAACTATATAAGACTGATCTGATCTGACAATGCCTCACGTTTACATCCTTCTAACTTTTACAGTCATTTTTTTATGCACTGTCATCAGATTTCGAGATGTTCCACACGATTGGACCTCAGCATTCGTCGGCAGGAGCCGCTTCCTTGTTTGATATTCGTCTGGTTTGGTTCACTTTCTGACTTCTACAGCAAGATATTAGCATTATAATGACAATCAAACTGGAAGTTCTTCTTTTTTTTCATTACATTTTTCTACCAGAACTCTAATTTCATGGCTGGTTGTTCGTTGGCACACGTCTTTTTTCAAACAGAGAATGAAAAAGAGAATCCTGCCTGTCTAGAGAAGCGCTTCTCTATCCGCTCAGGTGTTACACGCCGCACGAAAGCCGCAGTTCAGCCGGTGACTGACATTTGTTTTGTTTTTAAAAGATAAAAACAACAACTCTCCTCTGGATTTAATGAGTTTTTACTTCAAATGCAAGTCAAAGTGCTTTTTTAAAAAAAATAAAAAAGAAAAATTCATATTCATACTCAGCGTAAAAAAAAAACTCGAGCCCAGGTGGAAATCATACATCAGCTTTTGACGCTTGCATGCCAGCTGTAGTTTTTCAATCTTGACCTGAGAAGGTGTAAACACAATAACATTGCAAACACCACCGCCGGTAATTGACTACCTGCTAACCTTCTCCAAAGAGAGAGACGTCTTATTTTAAGTCAATTCACCGCACTTCACTGAACCGGCGAGGTTTGTTAGTGTGGAAGAATATATACAAGCCTTAACGCATATGCAAAAATGTGTACACAATAATAATAAAGGGCTTAATTAGGAGTTCACCGTGAGGGAAACATTAGTCTATGTAATCCGATTAGTTGTCCAAAGTTTCTCTGATTAAAACTTCAGCAAAAGGTCATCCAGACAAAAACTGCGACGGTTCTCCTTTATTTACAGTGGATTTAAATTCTAAACACATCCCGCCTTCGCCTTAACCGTTTGAGATTAAACGTTGCTCCTGTGAAGACAACCAGCCGGGCGGTGAAATCTTATTTTCCACAAACTGTTATATAATCAAGTTTAATACACAGCTTGAATAAATGGAGACATAAGCTGTTTTGTTTCTTTTCTTTATATGTTTAAATCCCAGTTCACTGATTGGACCGCGGTCTGGGTTCGGACCCGGATGCCATCCTATCAGGATCTATTATTAAATATTGACAAATGCTTATTTTGAGACTAATTTATTAGGCGCAGCTTCCTTTGCCTTTACGGTAGAAGATTTTAAACGGCGCAGCTTTTTTCACCCATTATGGTAGAAGATATTTAACGGGCGCAGCTTTTCTTGCCTTTACGGTAGTAATTCTTACGGCAAAAAAACCCCTTTGTAATGTATTTTACTCTGAAAGTTTTAAACCTTTTTCTTTACCTGAAAAGACCATTTACAACAATTTATCTTCATATTATTATTCTATGATTATGGTAATTGACAGACGTTGATGCAACTGCTGAGCTTCTGCCTCGCAAAGATAATTCTGAATTATAACGACAGTTAGGTTTTTATGATGTTTCTGGACTTTTGCTTGAGGATTTTTGTTCTAAAATTTTAATTTTAATTGAACACCCCTGGCTTAAATATTGATGCTTAATCTGGATTCAATATGTCCGTTTTTAGTTTTCTTTTAGCCATAGAACTTTTTCTCCCCACTCTTTTAAAGAGCGGCAATAAACTCCAATAAGCCATGACAATAAATGACAGTAGAATATTTTGTCATATTCATTATCCCCCTTTTTATAACCCTCCGTCTTGAAGCTGCTCAAAGGTCACCTGAGGTCGGGAGGTCACACTGTCAGTTTGTCACATGTAACCGGTTTAACCTCCCGTTGTCTTCATGACGCCGTCAGAAGCCCCTAATGACGCGGCTCAAGCGTCGCCTGCTGTACTGTATTAATTCCAGCGGCCCCCACACTGAGAAGGTTATTTTTTATTGGGCCTGTCAGGGTCTGATAAACCCCTGAACGCCTCACACTTCTTTTCTTCCCACTCTTTTTCTCGCTCTCTGTCTTCATTCCATATTTCTCTCCCTTTGTCTCCATACGCTCCCGTCTGTTCTCAGCCCGCCACGCACCAACACCCATCGCCTTTTTTTCTTCTCCTGCTCCACCAGGAGGCCCTCATATTTTCCCGCGGGGTGCCCACTTCTCTCAAACGGTGATGAATGGCTCTGGCTCCCGTATCGATTTCCAAACTGAAACAATTTAAGGACAAAACAAGTAGCAGTTTATCTTATTGATCTTCCCCTGAATTCTGGTTCTCCCTTTAAGGTGACACCGCGCATCTGAATGAACGCCTGAATGAGAGCGTAGATGGATGCATCTCTGCTGAGCATCAGGGCCGCAGGTTTGAGGTGAGTTTTCACACGACTGAGTCGTTCTCAGAGGGGTCTTTTGAGTGAGGGGTCTTTGCGGCGGCTGGAAAATGTATGAAGAATGTACAACTGTTTTTGTTCCTTTGTCCAGACCATCTTTTAATAGTTTGGGTAGTCCTGGCTCAGTTGAGACCAATTCTGCATTTAATAGAGCATGTTAAATGATGCTAATGCTAACAGTCTATTACTAACAAGCTACAGCGAGCTTTGGTGTAAGTGCTGAATTGAGAAGTAGTCGAGACCAATTCTGCATTTAATAGAGCAAGTTTATCGATGTTAATGCTAACATGCTAGTGCTAACCAAGCTAATGCTAGCATGTGTGTAAGTGCTGAGCGAAGAATATAGCTCAGCCAATTTTTATTTTTCCTTTGTCCGTACCATGTTTTATTATTTTCCGTAGTTCTGGATCAATTGAGATCAATTCTGCGTTTAATAGAGCAAGTTAATTGATGCTAATGCTAATGCTCTAATGCTAAAAAGCCGAATGTAGGGAAATCATTTCACAACGTTGTACTGTGAATAACTTATATGACTATCTGACGATAAAGTATGAATTATACATAATTCTAACTTGTAAAGTCATTTTTCATGTAATGGTAATCTTGTCATTTTATAAACGGTTATAACAGTTTCACAGTCGGCTGCACGACTTCAGTCGTTCTCAAAGGGGTTTTTAGCTGAGGGTCTTTGCGGCGGCTGGATGATGTACGATGGTCGACCAATCAGGCGCCAAGCCTCCCTCCGAGCAGACAGGAAGGAGTTACTGTGAGTGTGTGAGGGGTGTGTGGCGTCTTACTCAGGTCCAATAAATGGCAGAAAGGAATCATTAACACTTGACTCAGAGGAGACTCGCTGGATTATTGGTGATTCCAGTGGAAACGCTCGAGTCTAGTGTCATCCATATTAAATTTTATAAGCTGACATCAGGCAGGAAGATGGCCAAGGCCCCGCCCACCATCCCGTTACAAACGCTAAACTTCCCCCGTTTTTCTCTTCTTGGAGTCAAGAGTCAAGTTCATCTTTTAATACCAGATTGGATTTGATTAGGATCTGCTGATGCTGCAGTCGGCGACACACCTGAAAGAGCATGTGGCTCTGCCCCGAATGCGTTGGTGCTGACAGGGGAGGAGCAGGTGGGCAGACGCGACCTTGGCCGCCGCGATCCGAGCCTCGCCCTCAATCAGTCGCCGGAACCCGCCAGCCCCTGAGGAGACCCCGTGGAACGCTTAAAAAGAAACAAACAAAGGAAGAGTAGCGGCGAGGCGATGAATGGCAGCTCGGCACTTTATCTGCTTAACCTCATGTCCTTCGCTCATGCTGGCTATTTCTCTCCGGCGGGGTAAATTAGCTTGACTCCTAGGACGCCTGAAATAGAAATTGCTTTTCACGTGAAACGCGGCGGGGTGGTGACAGAGGCAGGAAGTTCCTTCGATTGGCATGTAGCTTTGAGAAATTGCATTTTCTATTTTTAAAGGAGTGTTAAACACGCCATCACGCTCACTTGAGGAATAATACATCTCAACCTTCTTCACTGCAGCAAATGCAAAAAGGACCTTTTGGGGTAAGAAGACGATTTTTTTTTTCTTTGAGCAAGTCGTTAATCAATAAACAAATTAATTAATTGATTGATTGATTGATTCTTAGCTCTCCAGCGCCGATCCTTCGTGTGAAACGTTTTTCTGTACATAACTCAAAATCTTTTTCACGGATCCATTTCAAATTGTATGCCCACATAGATCTTAATTTGAGGATAAACTAGAACGATTCTGGAAGAGATCGGTTGTATATTTCTGACACTATCTCCAAAAATGTTTGTGGGCCCTAATTTCTCAAGCATTTTGTCCAAATTTGTTGCATATGAATCGAGTCGAGGAGATCTATGTGTCAAACATGGTATTTTACTCTAATAGTTCCGATTTTACTCACTAGAGGGAACTTTTTCACAAAAAAACACAGTTTTTCCAGACATACCTCAAAAACGTTTTCATGGATCATTTTCAAACCCCATAGTCTTTAGTGCTAGGAAGCACTGGATTGATTTTGGGAAAGGTCGGATGTATATTTCTGACACTAGAGGGAGCTTTGCGTCCAAAAGTTCTTGGGCCATCACTTCTAAACCATTGATCCGACTAAGTCCATAAGTTGGTTCATATACTCCGGGAGATCTTTCTTGGTTATATCATATTTTATCCATGTTCTAATCTAATAGTTAATATTCCACGCACTCAGTTTTTCTTTTTTTTTTACTAACAATACTGTGGACATAACTTTTAGGGTTTCATTTAAGGGGTTCAGTCGGGGCACTGCTTTTACAACGAAGGCCATTTGGGACTTTTCAAATTCTCCAAACCAAAGATCTTTTTTTTAATAATGATTTCAAACGGTCTGTAAAAACTGTCAGATTTCTCCAACAAAGAAAAAATAAGCCTTAAAAACTGTCAAAACCTGTCTCAGACTAAATCTTTGTGGTCCGCGTCGACCTGAGTTCTGGATTTTTGCATATTGTTGCTTATTTCAGTGCATTTTCCCTCTTTATGAAATATATTATTTAGTCTTTCTTCTTTTTCTGTTTTATAAAGTTTTCTGTCTGTTAGTTTGCTGGGTTCACTTTCCTTTTATGGTGTATGTAGTATTTATCGTTTGAGTCCTACCAGGTGACCCTCGGCTCGTAATCTTTATTCATGTGTTCGCTCATTGTAATCCTCAAAAATTTGAGGTAGTCTTTAGAATGATTCCTGACATTTTTCTGTTTCTGAACATTTTATCTACACCGAGGACGACAAACTCATTCACAGAATCACAGAGAAGGCAAACAATTAAAACCTGAGTCTGAATTTAGATTATTTGCAAAAACAGGGTCAATATTGATTTAAATTGAGATTTAATGTATTTTAATCAGAGGTAATATGGCAAATTATTCATACAGTAACTTAACTGCATCCAAGACATCTTATAGAACTCAGTTGTTGCCTTACCAAGTTGCATTCTGGGATTTGTAGTATCTGGTTATACTAGTTATAATTACAGTTATAATAAAAACTAGACATTCTTTCCCGGGTCTGGATGTGAGTACGATCTACATTATTCACAGTAAAGACCAAACTTGCCTTTTGACTGACTCACTTTTGTCCACAGTGAGCGATCTTCAAATCTAACAGGTGCATTTCCACACAGTCCTCCCACACAGTCCTGCTCTCCAGAAGATGAATTCAAACGTTTTCATCTCCTCTCATATATTAAAGAACCGGCTGTGACTCAACGGGAAACATTGCTATATAATTAATTTTGTCCTCTGCAGAAGATTCTCTTCTGTGGACACCCAATGGTGCCAACTTCATATGGAAGCTGGTCAGATTTCCCTTTAATATATTGATTATTTCCTGGCAGAAAATGTATAAATACTCACGTTTGTTTTTATGTTTTACTTGTTTTGTAGTGGCACCATTGGTAGTAGTTCTATATTATATATGGAATTATCCATTCTTTTGTGTTAATACCATTATGCAAAAATTATTTCATTGATCGTTTTTCCCGTGCGAGGAAGAGCTGGAGTGAATTTTGGGAAAGGTCAGTTGTTTCCAGCACTAGGGGGAGCTTCTTCTCAAAAAACTTGCGGACCATAATTCCTCATCCGTTGGTCCGATTTAGTCCAAATTTTGTGGAGATGAATCGACTCAAGGAGTTCTATCTTATATGTATCATATTTAGCTCCGGTAGTTCCTATTTTACTCACTAGGGGGAGCTTTTCTTGAATGAAAAACACTGTTTTCCGGACACAACTCAAAAACAATTTTCTTGGATCTTCATTTCATTTTGTTTAACGACATTCTTGATGTCCTTTTCATCTGCAGCCTGGATACAAAACTTCAGTTCTGCCGTAAGACCTTACAAAATAAAATGAGTGTTGTTCATCGAATTTGGAAAATAAAGAAAAAGTCCAAAAAAAGACGTCTGTCTTACCGTCACTTTTGTTTCGTTGAGGCAATGATTGATACAGGCGAGGCAGCCAGATACTTATGTTGCATTGCTGTTGCTACAAAAGGTGCGTGTCGTTGCTGAGGACGGTTATTTATGGCCATGGGCTTTTATTGTGGACCATCAACAGTAAATCAACCACATAGAGCCGCAGCCTTGGAAGGTCTTCATCGCCAGTGGTCCGTTTCCTGTCAGAATGGCCTTAGATGACGGACTGTCACGGACAGAACCGTGTCCAATAGGTGCAATATACCCTGTTCTACACCACACTACTTATGTAGTATTGTTATTTATATTTCCACTGACCTCTCTTCCATGAGGACGCCATCAGCATCTTCTTAACTACAGGTAACTCGGCCTCTCTGTATATCCCACAGAATGCAAAGTTGTTTTCCCTCTCAAGCTGACGCCGACGGAGGAAAAAGAAACAGCCTTTTATAGAACTGTATCATTTGTACGCTAACGAAAAGAATGGGAGGGTGTGAAAGTTATGACGCTGTGCCCCGCTGAACACATGACATTTATGGAACATGGAGGCTTCAGTGGAGTTCAGATTGCTTTCTAATGTAAAATAATATGCGGTCCTCCTCTTGTTACTCTTCATCACCTGTGTGTTTTATCTATCTATCTATCTATCTATCTATCCATCTATCTATCTATCTATCTATCTATCTATCTATCTACCTATCTATCTATCTACCTATCTATCTATCTATCTATCTATCTATCTATCTATCTATCTATCTATCTATCTATCTATCTTTCCATCTGTCCATCCATCTGTCCATCCATCTGTCCATCCATCCATCCATCTATCATCCATCTCTCATCACTCCATCTCTCCATCCATCCATTTATCCATCTATCCATCATCCAACTCTCCATCTTTCCATCTCTCCATCCATCCATCCATCTCTCCATCCATCCATCCATCTCTCCATCCATCCATCCAACCATCCATCCATCCATTTATCCATCTATCCATATCTCCATCCATCCATCTCTCCATCCATTTATCCATCTGTCCATCCATCCATCCATCCATCTAATCCATCCATCTTTTTGATTATTGCACCAAAAGAAGAAGAAAAAGAAAGCAGACTGTTATACATTAGACTATATTCTTAATAATATTACACCTTCAACTTCTCATTTCAGTCTTTTGCAAACGTTCACACAGTTAATGGAAACATCTGTTCAGTCAAACACGGTAAATATGTTTCATACAAGACCTCAGAATCAGAATCAACAGATACGTAAACATAACAGCTTCGCTTCCCTATCGATGGAAACACGGCACAAACACATGAGGCGACTGAAACTCCATCTGTGTTGGACATTGGTTGATTATATTATATTTATTATATATTATATATATATATTATGGGCTGCTGCAAAGACGGGGAAAAAAAGTTGCATGTCTGCATGTGAGCCGATGACATGATGGAAGGTGATGGGGCGCGTGGTCAGATCAGGATGACCTTTGCAGGAAGTGCCTACAGCTGTGCCTCCAGGCTGTCATCAGGCTCCGGTTGGCCCAGGATGACCTCTGTGTTCTCTGCAGCACCTTCCACGCCATTATCTCCAGGCTGTCGCACCTTTACAAGTCGGAGACATGAAGACTTTCCACCATCATCAAGAGATTAAACCACACAGCATGTGAGGCATGAAATGGAGGTGAAACTCTCTCCGGAGGATTAATGGAGATCTCTCCATCAGGCGAAGGTTCATGTTACATCAGAGACGCTACGTATCCATCATCTGCGCTGTAAAAAAAAAAAAAAAAAAGGGAATTTCAAGAATGAAAAAATGTTTTTTTTGGTCTCAGAAGAACAATAATCTTATTTTCAGCTTTTTCTTAGTAAGATATTTGCGCTAATGTTGAGCTAGTGCTAACCAGTAACAACGTACACTGATGGTTTTCAGAATATCTCAGCAGATGATTATAAGATCCTTTTTCTTAATGTCATCAAAAAGGAAAAAAAAAAAAAGTTTCGGAAAAAGAATGTTTTTTTTGCATTTGTTATTTTTTTCCTGTGGTGTCCCTCAGGGCTCTATCCTTGGCCCCTTAATCTTCAGCCTTCATGCTGACACTGGGTCCTGTTATAAACAGGTTCAGTCAAATTTTCTCAGCATATTCTGAGAAAAGTCTCAGAATGTGCTGAACCGAAAAGTTGAGCGGAACATCAAAGGGTTATGAATAAAAGATGTTCTTGGATGAAGGTGGAGATTCTTAAAATCAGCTTAACCCGAATACTGAAAGGATTCATTCGCTTATTTTCAGTCAATCAGTCTTAAATAAATAACTTTCTTTTCGACAGAAGGGGAGGAGGTTGACGAAATGTGGATATATTATTATACAATTATTATATATTATACATTTGAGCATTTTTGTCTGTTTATTCATTTATTTAGGTGGTATAACGTAAAAAAAGATTCAAATTCGTAATTAATGAATAAATATTGCGGTCGCATATTATTTTACATTAGAAAAGACTTAAATTAAAAGATTTTAAATGAAGAATATTCGTCCTCTTTCTCGTATAAATGTTTTTTGCAGCGCAGCCCTTCATTTCAAAAACATCGCTAGTTGATTGAAATGAAATAATGAAAGAGGGAATAATTATTTACCAGTACTAACAAACAAAAATGTGAAAATGTTTTGTGGGGTTTGTTGTTCTTTTCGGCCAAAGGATCCTCTGAATGAAATTATCTCTGCTTGACTGGCTGATTGATCAAAGGGCTATTAAGCTCAATTTTGGCAAACAGATGCCGAATCAGCATGAAAATCAGTCCGGAGTGCCTCCCGACTGCTGAGGGGCGGGAAAATGCTTCTGGTTGGCTGCTCTTAAAAGATGTTCGGCTCCCCTGTCGCCATGAAAATACAACATTCAGCGCGCGACATGTCTGCTAATGGACTGAGGAGTGTCTGGATTTCATCAAGCCATTGTGTTATAAGTGATTTAGGAAACTCCTCAGTCCATTTCTGGACCGCCGTTTTGGTTTAAATTTGTTAGTGCCGACTGCTAGTAATCTCCGTTTATGCCGCGAATAAGTTTCCTGCGGCAGCCATCGGTAGTTTGTGTGCTGTGTATCTGAAATAATGCATTGTGGGTGTGTGCGTGGTGCAGCCAGAAGGAGTTGTTGAATGATTTGAGGGCAGGTCCAGCGTTTGACTGGCTGCTCCAGCGGTCCGCTTAAGGTCACTTCACCTGCGAGTTGGAATCGATCTGGAGTCCCAATAGAATCCAGCTGTAAACAAAACCCACCCTGAGAGAAGCGTTCCCCACCACTTGTGTGTCAGCGCTCTCTGATGATGTCATTGATATTGATGATGAGTCACACGTGAACGATCCTCGCCGGTTAATAAAAACGTGCGTTCTATCTACTGATAAGAGCGTGAGATTTACTAATACATTTATTATTTATCGCTTTAAAAATGTTTTTTCTCATATATAGCTACTGCTATGCTACGTAGCATCCCTCCTAAGCATTCGCCCTAAAGTTTATTTTTCGTGACAGGACGACTGCGATATCCGACAGAAGAGGAGCCAGGAGAAACGATAATGCTCTTGATTGACGCGCCGGCTATCGCATTGCATTCTGGGATTTTTTAGCATCTGTGGTGTTTGCGGTGTATAAAAAAAAACAGCGTTCCACTTATCACCTTTAAGGCATTCATCAGAGGATTCTCCCTCTCACCTGTTTGGCCCGGTCCACTCATAGGTGTGACATCAAGCAGGTGAAGATCAGCGTTCACGGAGATGGCGTCCCCTCGCCGCACGTCGCCGAGCTCAAGCCTTGCATGTCGGCCGCGGCTCCTTTGACCGAGGAGCCGAGGTTTCGGCGCCGTCCTTTAAACCGAAACAATAGATTATTGTCACCTCGGCCATAGTAGAGCCAACAGTGAGGAGAGCGCCGTGAAAAGGACAATAGGCTATGAATTGATTTATGAGGGTTCAGGGGGGGGGGGGGGGGGGGCTAATGTGCAGCAGTAACAAGAAATCAATGGGCTAGAAAAATGCTAACAGCAGCCCTTTATGTTCTTTGTCTTACCCAGAATTTAATTATTCCACCACTTTTTGGGAGCCTGGGGAGAGAGAGAGAAAGAGAGAGAGAGAGAGAGAAAGAGAGAGAGAGAGAGAGAGAGAGAGAGAGAGAGAG
>VRLP01009250.1:0-13431 GCA_009660295.1 Lophius piscatorius
TATTCTCTTGTAAAAAAGAAAAAAAAGGCGTTAAAGTGTTTTAAACTAGGATCACAAGAGGAAGGACTCTTCTGTACAAATCAGGTTTAATCTGTCTAACATGTAGCTCTAGTGACCCTGTGATGTAATGATGTGGCTTTAGTAACTAAACTGCATGTATGTCGGTGCTTGAGTGGGACATCAAATACAGGAGGCGGGACTTTGGAGGGTCAGGTTCGGTTTGTTTTATTGATGGTTTCTGGTTCGTTACAGTTTCTGGACAGCTAGTGTTTGTTATCATCTACCAACAGAGAGTCTCTGGGTGGCGAGCAGACGGAGACCAGGTGGACATCAAACAGAAGAGGTGGCCTGTTGACAGGAAAACACTCACACGGAGACCACACAGACGGCAGCTGGGGGGCTTAATGATAGAGAGGAGGGTCTTCAGAGCCGCGAGCTGCCGGCCTTCACGAGGTCTGGACTCTGCTGCTGCGGTGGGCGGGACAGTCACTGGGACAGGAAGTCCAGGGCCATGTCGCGCTCCTCCACCAACTCAGCCGCTGTGGCATCCATCTTTTTGCGGGAGAAGTCGTTGACGGAGAGTCCGTCCACCACCTTCCAGGTTTTGTCCTGAGAGGGACGACAGAGGGAAAAGTCCAGTGTTTGATCTTTGTCTACTTTCTACGTAGGCGTTCCATCAACAACCCGCGATCATGAGGCCGAAACGCCTTTTGAGATTCTTCATTACTTCATGCTTACTTCCTGCTCCAGTGCATCTGAGCAGAGGTCATGTGACCACCCATATTTCCCCTGTTTCTGTCCAGTAATAAGGAGGTTCTGGACCGGTTTTAACGTTAGAATCTACCAGAGGGTGTCATCAAATTTTATTATTATCATTCCTTCTGATGTCACAACAGGATCTAGTGATGTCATGGCGAGATCTAGTGATGTCATGGCGAGATCTAGTGATGTCATGACAGGATCTAGTGATGTCATGACAGGATCTAGTGATGTCATGACAGGATCTAGTGATGTCATGACAGGATCTAGTGATGTCATGACAGGATCTAGTGCCTCTGTGATGCATTCAAAAACGTTCACAATTATCTCAAATAAGGATGCGATGGTTCTGTAATAAATGTCAATGCCAGGAATTCTCTGAATTAATGGAATATAAAACTCTGAGCCGTGTTTCTGTTTAATTAGAAGCAAACAAGATGTTGGGTTTTTTTTTAGTACAGTTTTTATATAAAACGTTTTGACTCTTATCTGCCGGTTTCCGGTTTCATCAAGTCACATAATTCTGTCTAAGTCCTCACATACTTTCACATCATGCCAAAGGAAATTTCGACTTATCCAGTAGGACTTTCTCAGTAGTCATTATCAATGCCTCCTCCTCGGTGGCCCCTAAGACCTGTGGTGTCCCCCTGGGCTTTATCCTCGGACCCTTACTGTTCTGCATATACATGCTGCCACTGGGCCGCATTATAAACCATCATAAACCATTATAAACCATCATAAACTATAACAAACCATTATAAACCATCATAAACCATCATAAACTATAACAAACCATTATAAACCATCATAAACCATCAAACTATAACAAACCATTATAAATGATCATAAACCATATAAACAATTATAAACCATAACAAACCATCATAAACCATAATAAACCATCGTAAACATAACAAACCATCATAACCCATTATAACCCATCATTTCAGTCAAGCGGGACATTAAAGGGATAACTTGTGCAGGTAGACTTTACCGGTTTAACGGTAACAGTTCGTCATGCAAACGTGGCCCGGACCCGTTCCAGAATCAACTCTACGACCTCATTCTCAGGTTACCGGCAGCTGATTGGACGGACTCACCTTGATCTCCACAGGGAAGGAGTAGATGAGGTCTTCTGGAATGCCGTAGGAGTTTCCAGCGGCGTACACGCCCATGGAGATGAACTCGTCCTAACGGCAGGAAACAACAGATCCAGTCAGACGGACAGAACGGGTTCTACAGCAGACAGAACCTCTCAACCGCAGCGGCTGGATGTCAAACAGTGAACCGGACCTGGAAGGTTTTTGTTTGTTCCGTTAAAAGGGCGTGTCCGGGCATTCAGAATGGTGACGTCAGGATGGGAGGAGCTTGAAGGAGGTTAACGGACTCATATATGGGCGTGGCGGCCTACAGAGCAAACCTGTTGTTCAGCTGGGACTCATGTTCTCGTTTGTACGGACTCAGAACAGACAGATGGACCGACCTTCAGAACTACAACGGCATTTTAAGGTTCTGACCAAACATGGACGATCACAGAGAAACAAATATGTCCGACTGATGATGAAAGCGTGATGAGATGAAGGTCATGACCTCAGGATATACACAATATAATAAAGTCTTAACCACAGCGGGACGGAACCTTTGGAGTTCCGGCCCAGACGGGCAGGAACACAAACGGTACCGGGCATGTTTGAGTAGCGGTCTGTGTAATGGCCCATCTCCACCACTAGGGGCCGCGGGGTCACGCGGGGTCGTGTAAACTCTGTTGCTAACGCTACTTTCAGGCTGGTGGAAAACAAACGAACGTCTGAAGGAGAAGAAACGTGTTTTTTTTTTTTTGTCTGAACAATCAAGGATTAGCAGCTAGAAGATAATCAATCAATCAATCAATCTTCATTTCTGAAGCGCCGCGTCACAACCGCCGTCGTCTCAGGAGGTTTTCCCAGTAAGAGACTCTGGACTGAAATCTGTGCCTCATAGAAGCTGGAGATGAAGAGTCGGACTTCATCACTGCGGGAACTGTAAAACGCTCCGTTTGTCGTTTGTTCTCCAGAACTTCCTGTTCCCGCTTCCAGAGCAGAGATAAAATTCTGCACCTCCAGTTGTTGGCTCTCGCCCCGTCGGTCCAGACTCACCGCCTTGGTGCCGAACCAGATGTCCCTCATGTGGTCACAGATGGCCTTGGCAGCAGACATGGCGCTGGAGAGCTTCCTGGCCTTGATGACGGCAGCGCCGCGCTGCTGCACCGTCTGCAGGAGGAGGAGGGAGAGGAAGAGGAGGAGGTTAGAGGAGGCGGGACCACAAAGGTGACGGTTCTGTGGTCCGGGTTCTGAAGAGTGGCGAGCGCTCACAGAGATGAAGTTCCCTTTGAGCCAGGCGTCGTCCTTGACGGCGTCGTACGCGGCCGTCTCCGTGCCGTGGACGTTGACCTTGGCGTGGTGGACGTCGGGGTACTGGGTGGAGGAGTGGTTCCCCCAGATGATGACGTTCTTCACCTTCTCAGAGGAAACGCCGCAGCGCATCGCCACCTACAGGCACCAGAGGGATTACAGCTCAATAAAACATTGAGGAGGATCTTCCTCTGTGTGAGAGTGTGTGTGTGAGAGTGTGTGTGTGTGTGTGAGTATGTGTGTGTATGTAAGTGTGTGTATATGTATATGGGTGTGTGTGTATTTCTGTGTCTATACGGGTGTGTGTGTCTGTATGTCTGTGTGTGTGTGTGTGTAAGTGTGTGCGTGTGTATGTCTGTGTCTATATGGGTGTGAGTGTGTGTGTGTGTGTGTGTGAGTGTGTATGTCTGTGTGTGTAAGTGTGTGCGTGTGTATGTCTGTGTGTATATGTCTGTGTGTGAGTGTGTATGTATGTGTGTGTGTATATGAGTGTGTGTGTGAGTGTGTGTGTATATGTCTGTGTGTGTGTGTGTGTGTGTAAGTGTGTGCGTGTGTGGCTGCATACCTGGGAGCTGGCTCTGTTGTGGTCCAGTCGGGTCAGGCAGGAGAAGTTCTCTTTGGGGATGGATGGCGCAGACTTTGAGGCGATCAGACAGTTGGTGTTGGCCGGGTTTCCAACCACCAGAACCTGACAGGGAAATCAAAGTTCTCCGTCAGACTGAGGGCGTCTCTGCTCTACAAGACGCCAACAACGATGACAAGCTGCGCTGAAATCCGACTCCGACATGTTGATCTGAGGGACGCGGCGCGTTTGTGTGGTCAGTGTGTTCAGCCCAGGACGCTGAAGTGAAGAGACGGCTGTAAGGACACGGAGGAGATGTTACGCCGGAACAGAACGCTGATGTGGTTCATGAAGTGACTTCTGGGTCTACCCAGAGAGCTTCTCCCAGCTGGAAGTCCTCCAGACTTATCTACACCAGAGGTTCTGACCTCTCTCCTGGCACTCATGCCGGGCCTCACAGAGGACTTTGGGTCTTCGGAGGCCCTCCTGCCGATGAACATGCTTTGGACTCAGAACACACAAAAGGACTTTGAGATCTGCAGAGAGGTGTTCTGACGGCTGCTGGCCTCCTCACTAACCTGATGACAGAAAGGAGAAGCGGAGGCTCACCTTGACGGTCTTCTTGGCGAACTTGTCCAGAGCGGCTCCCTGAGTCTTGAAGATGGCCACGTTGGCCTTCAGCAGATCCTTCCTCTCCATCCCCTCCTTTCTGGGCATGGAGCCAACCAAGATGGCGGCGTCAATGTCCTTGAAGCCCACCTCCACCTTGTCAGTGGGGATCACCTCTGTGGGGGAGGAGGAGAGGGGGAGGAAGAGGAGGAGAGGGGGGTGTTCAGCAGGAGATCATCAGTCAGGAACCATCTATCATTATTAACATCAGGGTTCAGTGGGTGGACCATCATCTCCATCCGCCCACTCATTATCAACGTGTTGGGAAGTGGGCGGGACTTAAACCCAAGCAGCTCATTTATGCCTGACGTTTATTGGTCATTAGAAAATCTATTGAAAGGATGAAGCTGAGAATTCTGATTGGACCGGCACCACTGTACGATTGTGGGACCAGAAGAAGAGAAACAGTTAAATCCTAACCGCCATGATTATCCGGCGAATGGGAACCTATTTAAAGAATATGCCACAGCTTTCTGCTTTCCACCAGAGCCCAATCCCAGCTGGTTCAACAACTGGACCTTCTAGGGACTGGTTTGGTTTTCCAGCGGCTGGATCGCCACTAGAACCACGTCATTACATCATATCTGTTACCAACATGTGGCGCTACCTCTGGAGCTAAATAGCGACTGTAGATCTTGGTCGTCTTCAGACCCGGTTCTGCACAAATAGGTGAATTCTATAGCAGGATTTAATCTGTGTTTTTAATCCTATTTTAATCTGCTGTGGTTCCGGTTTCTCAGTCAAAGGGGAACAGGAGGCTAAAAGAGGCGGAGCGTTCGCAGTTAGGGCCCTGAGGATATGGACCGATCCACCCGGGGGAACCGGACTAGCAGGACTTGTGTTTCAGAGATCAAACGTTCTGCCCGCCTGTCTCAATAAATTGTTTTTATAGGAGCTGAAATAAAAGCACTAAATGATTTAGGGTTGAATGAAGGTCTGCAGGAACCTGCCCCCCTTCATGAGGAGAACACACGCTAGCTGCCTTTGTCCTTCACAGCCTCCTCCGTCTGCAGCCGCTGGGAGGAGGAGGAGGAGGGTCTAAAACCGGCCCTCTGGTTGGCCGGGGATGAAGGCGCCACGGCGGCCAATCAGAGCCAGGGTGAGATGAACAATGGACGGAGGGGAAGCGAGCGCTGACTGAAGGTCGTTCTGATAGCAGCGAAGTCTCTGCTGGTGAACAAACACTGACGGCGTCCTCAAAGAACCCGATCAGTGCCAGAACCGGTCCGTTCGCTAGGCGGCTCTGCTATTTTTACGACACCATTGACCTTTAACCTTTAACTCAACAAGAGTCTCTATAAAATACTTCTGGCATAAGTTCTTCTCTCCATCCATCCGACAAAAAAACAAACAAACTGCTTTCAACTAATCACAGTAACAAACTTGTTAGCGGTGTTGCTATGCTAGCATTAGCATCTGTGCTAGAGAGTTCTGGTCCCAAACCCTGACGCGGTACAAACAAACAAACAAACATGTGGGCTGCTGACTCATCGTTTCTAGTCGGAGACCATTTTTGGATCATAACTAGTATTAAGTTTTACTTTTGGGAGGGATTAAGTAAACTGACGTCAGCGGGTTGGACCCGGTGCCGGCGGTTCCAGGCAAACGTTCCATCCTATCAGCTGGACCTTGAACCTTGACCTCTCTCACTAATGTTACTGTGTTTTTTTTGTCGAGGCGTGACGTCTCGCCGCGATAACGACGCATTTCCCCTCCTGACAGGAAACGCTGAATGCAGACGGCGTGGACTCACCCCGCAGCAGTGGGAGGGCGCAGTCCTGCAGCTCCATGACCACTCCGTCCAGCACCGGCAGCATGGGGGTGATGTCCAGCAGGATCAAGACGATTGGCTGGAACACAGGAGGGCAAAAGGTGAACCTCAACACGAGGTTTCATGTAGGGCTAACTGTGAGCGAGAGGCGGGGCTTGTTATACGGAAGATGTCGCATTTGGACGCGTTGTCTCAGAAGCACAGAGTAACGAGAAACGTTAGCGCTTTCAAAGTGACCCACTTCCTGGCCGACAGGATGTTGGCGTCGTCTCATGAGAACATGTATTATTCATGGCGACGCCATCAAGAAACCGACGAGCACCGCGGTCTGCAGCCGCAGGGGGAGGGGCCTCTGATGCCCGTTATGTAATGAAGAGTTCGGCCTCCGTCTTACCTGGTCCTTCCCGAACACGTCTCCCTTGGCGATGCTGTACAGCAGGGAGTAGGCGATTTGGCCGGCAGCGCCGGTCACCACAACACGGATGGGTTCAGCCTGAACACAAGCAAACGGGTTTAAGGAGAAGTGAAGCAGCATTAACACACACACACACACACACACACACACACACACACACACACACGCGGTCTGAACTGGCTTTATAACACTGTTAGACAGCCTCTATAACACTTGTAACCTGTGTTATAAAGGGTTTTTGGGGGGAGCTGCAGAAATTTGCACACTCTCATACAAAGAATGTGTTTATTTTTTCATCCAGATCCATGCTGATAGAATTCTCCCTGAGAAATGAAGGTAAATGTTGAAAAAACCAAACCAAAAAAAAACCATGTGGTTTTTGAGTTCGGACATTTAATCACTTGTAACCCAGGATTTTTTTTTACGCCAAAAAAACTTTTCAGGGCATCATGAAAACACAAATTCGGTCTTTTCCAATCAGGCGAGTCTCTTTCATATGTGGCCCTGGTTCCACGAATGAGATCGGAATTCAAGTGTGGAGCGTGATTTTCACATGACCCACAAACCTTTGGTTGAGGTTTCCTTCACACAACAGCTAGAATGACATTATCGTATGATTGCGTTCATTCGTACGTTTGAAAATGTTGGATGTAAAATGTAAACTCCTTCCAAACAGGTTCCAGAGTGTAATCTTCTTAAAACTTCAACGTTGTGTAATTCTTGGGAATTTTTGGGATCATCATTATTATTATTATTATTATTAAGCGATCACAAAATGTTTTCTCGTAAAAGTGACTCGGATAATTGACCATTTTTCCTGCTTCCAACATCTTGCTGCCTCATATATGACAAGTAACAATCCTTATTCTGACTTCTCCTGTCAGGGGTTATAATGCTACGCACACATTGACACGGTTTTGGTCGAGTCATCCGCGTCACTTGTGACAAACTCTCCTGCTAGTCAAACCGCATTGAAGACGCCGGCAGTAACTAAATGCATGACATTTCAGTCGGGAGCACATGGCGAGCAGCTGCCAGTGCAGACATCTCTCCTCTCTGGTCCTTTGGCAGGAAACACACGTGGGTAAAGTCATGTGACCTTTCATTCATGTCACACACGACCACGACTCAATTGACCCCCAAACCGGATTAGAGGAGATCAGTGGCGTTCGCCCTGCCTGGAAAGTGAAATCAGATCCGTTTGTCGAACTTTAATCACCAGTTTATTTGAGAAATCAAAGTGAATATTAATTTACCCGTGACGTCACGTGACACGATCACGTGACATCGTGCTTATTAAGAATTGGGGCAGACGTATGCAAGTATAGCGGAGGCAAAATTAGCATGTTTATAGGCGGTTATCTGACTATTTAAGGTCATATTTAAAAAAAAAATTGCTGCGTCATTAGCTTTTAACCAGTGTTGTTAATTATTTGATACATTAAACAATTAAATCCATTAAATTAGCATTCGGTAATACCAAACAACGACGTTGCGCTGAGTCATTCCAGCAGCAGCGTGGATAGAGGACGGACATTACGGCGGAAACGTTTAAAGTAAACAGTTAACGTTCCGTCTTACCATTTTCTGCTAACGGGTGGAGGATGCTTCGAGTCTGTGGTGCCTGTCTCCCTGCTCAGAGTCGGACTAGACGGAAGGGTCACCTCTAACTTCCTCCTGTACAGTCAGGCGGTGAAACGGCTCCCGCTGCTCTCACTCTGGGATTTGTAGTTCTTTGGAGACGCGAACACAACCGGTTCAAACCAACCGTGACAGGAGGAACTCAATATCCCATGATTCATCGCGCTGCTGAAACCGCGCCCACTAACGCCATTTATAAAATCGTTTTTTTTTGTGTGAAAACCGTTGGGTTAAATAGGGACTGGGGATGACGCGCTTTAGCGACGCGCTGTGGTCAACAGTGGAACTACACCCCTTCATTCTAAAGGACGACTCCGCTTCGCTTTAGAATCATTACATTTTTATAAAGACATTTTTGTAAAGACATTTTTATGAAGACATTTTTATAAAGACGTTTTTATAAAGACATTTTACACCGTTAGGGAAAAAAAAAACATACTTGAGTAAATGTACTTAGTTAAGTAATAAGGATAAAAATATTATATAAAATATAGATAGAAACACAAAATATATTAAAGTATATATTATATATTATTGCATATGATATATCATATATAAATATTATTTATATCATAAACAAATAAAATAAATACATTTGCCTGGTTTCCACAGGAAGGGCATGGAATATTAAAAAGTAACTAGTTACTACGGAAAGCCTTGAGAAGCTCTTTATAAAACAATTAGACGCTATTTTTAAATAAAACTATATAACCAGGATCCAAAAAACTCCCCAGTGACTTTTAAACGCCGGAGCCCCTCAGAACCCGTGGATCCACCTCATCAACTACCAGTTGTCCCCTTTGGACCTTCAAAAACCCCTGTTGTACACCGGAGGGACTAATGAAGTCCTCCAAAGGTTCTCCGAAGAACCTGCAGTCTATATCTCGGTCCCTGAGCAAGACCAAGAATCCCAAGCTTCATAAGCTCCGCCCACTGCTCCTCACGGGCTCCGCCCACCACTCCTCAGGGATTGGTCCGTTGCTGTGTTGTTCTGTGTGTGACTAATAAAGTTGAACATCTCTAGAACTGCAGGTCTTGTTGGGTGTTCCTGGTCTAGAACCTACCAAAGTGGTCTCAGGAAGGACAACAAGGTGAACCGGAGACAAGGTCATGGCACATCAAGGCCATTGATGTACTTGGGGAGTCAAAGCTGGCCCGTGTGGTCCGGTTCCACTGCAGAGCTACTGTGGCACAAACTACCACAAACACACTAATGGTGATGAAGACCACTATCACGCCATGATTCAAGGCATGACTTCCTGTTGACGCCAAACACCCGGCAGGAAGTGGTCGGGTTCAGTCAGCGGTCTTCTAAGTCTGCTCAGCCTGTTACCTACGACCTCGCTGGAGGGAAACCTGACGGCGGCTGATCCGTCTGATCAGCTGACATTTATAGCCCGGAACAAAAGGTCAGGAGGTCAAAGGCGGAGCTAACATGAAGATCCGTCTTAAGACCGCCACAGCCTGTCAGTGGGGTGGAACCGGGCCGCCAATGCTCTCGGACAGCTTCAAGCCCCGCTGGATTTTGTGTTTACTGGTAAAATATACAATTTATCAGCTGTTTGCAATAAACAAATCAAACAAAAACAGTTTTAACAGCCGAGTGTGTTAATAAATATCTCAAGATTCGGTTTTTACTGTCGTCTGAAGGCTCTGAACGGGTCCAGCCTTAATGTTGAGCATCTCTGGGACTTTGTAGGGACCCTTCAGCTGCTCGGACCTTCTGCTAACATGAGGCTAACGTGATGCTAACATGATGCTTACATGACACTAACATGAGGCTAACATGACATTAACATGATTCCAACATGATGCTAGTATGATGCTAACATGACCCTAATATGATGCTAACATGAGCCTAACATAAACCTAACATGATGCTAACATAATGCAAACATGACCCTCATATGATGCTAATATGAGCCTAACATGACGCTAACATGAGGCTAATCTGATACCAACATGATGCTAATATGACCCTAACATGATGCTAACATGATGCTAACATGATCATCCTGGGGAATCTTGAGGCGTTCCCTGCGATATGAGGTATTGAGACCCTTCAGAGAATTCTGGGTCGGGGTATGGGGTACCTCTTCTCGTGGCGTCCTGGAGGATCCTGATCAGATGATTAAACTGCTCAGCTGGTTCCTTCAGACGTGAAGAAGCAGCAGCTCCAATCTGAGCTCCTCACTTGATCTCTAAGTCGAGTCCAGCCCCCCATGAAGGAAGATCATTTCAGCCGCGTGAATCCTGGACCTCATTCTTTGGGTCTGGACCCAGAGCTCAGGACCAGAGATGAGGGTTGGAACCTAGTTGGACCGGTAGATGGAGAGCTTTGCCTTCGGATTCTGCTCTCTCTTACCCCTTTTCCACCAAAAATAACCTGGTGCTAGTTCGGTGCTGGTGCCAGTGGTTAGTTGGTTCAACTCGCGCACCTCCTTTGATGTTAGATGCGCCGCGGCGAACGACGGATGTTAATTCAGGCTTTAACGGAAATAAAGTTTAGGATTTCACTCATTCCTTCATTTTTAATGTTGGAGAAGAAGAAGAATGTTTAGAATCCAGAGCGTTCAACTGTTTTAACTGTTTTTTTGTAAACAGCTAATGAGTAGCAGACTCTGCTAATAAGCCTGATTTATAAAATCCTGACGTGAGGTTTAGTTAATCCGGTGTTGGATCTGTTTCAGGTTTGTGGGGTTCAGGCTGCAGGAAGGAGCTGACCTTGGTGCTGATAATCTGCTGCATGGAGGCAGCAGCAGAACAGGAACCCCCTTCAAAGTAAAAGCATCGTTCTGTGGGAAACATTTGACTCGTCAGGAATAAAAAAAACTTTTTATCTCTTTTCTTTGTATTTGATCTCAGAAAAAGTGATTTATCCAAATATTGAAGAAATGTGTTGTTGATAAATATTGTCGGTGTTTTCAGCCGCGTGTTACTCAGTGACGTCTGTAGGTCAGTCATTCATTACTACACGTATAAACGGTAGTACGGGGAGGGTTGTGTTCAGGAAGGACATCGGATGTTAAATCCATGTGTGGAAAACAAAACTGATTTCCAAACCGGATCGGAATACCGTCACTGGTGCCGTTACCGACCGATGGGTGGAAACAGCTGATCCGCTGTGTCGACTCTGAACGGGAGGAGCCACAAGACGAAGACGAAGACGAAGAATATTAATGTAGATTTGATACGTTAGATAAACCGAATGACTAACCAACCTACTGACTGACCTACTAACCTACATACCACCCACCGACCAACTGACTGACCTACCGACCAACTGACTGACCTACCAACCTACTTACCACCCACCGACCAACTGACTGACCTACCTACATACCACCCACCGACCAACTGACTGACCTACCTACCAACCTACTTACCACCCAACGACCAACTGACTGACCTACCTACCAACCTACTTACCACCCAACGACCAACTGACTGACCTACCTACCAATTGACTGACCTACCGACCAACTGACTGACCTACCGACCAACTGACTGACCTACCTACATACCACCCACCGACCAACTGACTGACCTACCTACATACCACCCACCGACCAACTGACTGACCTACCTACATACCACCCACCGACCAACTGACTGACCTACCGACCAACTGACTGACCTACCTACCAACCTACTTACCACCCAACGACACACTGACTGACCTACCTACCAATTGACTGACCTACTGACCAACTGACTGACCTACCTACCAACCGACTGACCTTCCTACCAACTGACTGATCTACTTACCAACCTACTTACCACCCACCGACCAACTGACTGAAAATACAAACTGGACACTGAGCTCTGAGAGAAAGACCTGTAGTCTTTCTCTCAGAGCTCGAGTTCGGTGCTTTTATTTTGAAGGGCCTAGCAGGATGTTTTCCCTGACGGGCTTCACTGATTGGCTGAACATCTCGCCAAAGCTGCAGAGAAGAAGAGACTCTCACTGAATTAACGATGACGGGATCCGAAAAAGACTCAACCTGCCGACCGCCGTTACCTCCGTGAGGGCGGGGTCAGCTGTGACGTAAACACACGCGGCTGTTTCCTCGTTTATTCAACATATTTTCACGATTTCCTCAGAATAATTCCATACTGACCCGAGCCTAAACCGTTAACGGATTCCTTTACCGTAAAAATGTGAGCCCCGCCTCTGTAACTATGAACTAGATGCTGCGTTCACGGACGCGCTCTCAGCTCCGACCCCTCAGCGTCCTTAACCATCCAGCGGCGGCTTTCACTCACCTGTGAGGAAACCGACCGCACCACCAGGTACATGGAAGTCAGTAAAGTCAGCATGGTGCCTCCGGGGATCCGCTCTCGGTCACCGACGTCCTCCGGGGCTGAAATGGCGGCACGTTACCGAAAGCACGGGAGTGACGTGGAGACGGAGGCGGCCGTGAACAGACTTGTGGTTCCTCGCTGCACCGACTCTAGTCCCTTAATAAGATTTTCAGGACGGAAATAGCCACAGACCGGAACGATGTGATCGTTCAATCAGTGTCTGTATTTATGCAGTGTCTGTATTCAGTCAGTAGAATCTATTTCGTCAGTAGTTTTTATTTGGTCAGTAGTTTTTATTTGGTCAGTAGTTTACTTTACAGTCGTATATCGGTGACGTCATTCGTTTAATTTTGTCACATGTTCTGGAAACCCAACATTTCCCCCACAATCCATGAGGTACCTGCTGGATCTACCTGCTGATGAACCCCTCCACCAGTGCTCCACCTGTGCTCCACCTGTGCTCCACCTGTGCTCCACCTGTGCTCCACTTGTGCCTTGGTCCCCTCCTTCACCGCTGTAATAAACCACTCCCTCCAGGCTGGCAAAAAACCGCCATAATCAGACTCCTGAAAAAAAGTCTGATTTTGGCTCCGCCTGGGATGATGTTGGAGGTCCTGAGATGATGTTTGGACTCCTGAGATGATGTTGAGACTCCAGAGATGATGTTTGGACTCCTGAGATGATGTTTGGACTCCTGAGATGATGTTTGGACTCCAGAGATGATGTTGGGGCTCCTGGGATGATGTTGGAGGTCCTGAGATGATGTTTGGACTCCTGAGATGATGTTTGGACTCATGAGATGATGTTTGGACTCCAGAGATGATGTTTGGACTCCAGAGATGATGTTGGGGCTCCTGAGATGATGTTGGGGCTCCTGAGATGATGTTGGAGCTCCTGAGATGATGTTTGGACTCCTGAG
>VRLP01009251.1:0-13429 GCA_009660295.1 Lophius piscatorius
AGTGATGTGAAGTCAAAACATGAAGAGAGAGCGAGAATGACAATCTCTTCTTCTAGTTCCTTTCAGTACTTGTGCTGCAGCATGTTCGATTAACTGCAGGTTTTTTACGGAATTATTGGGATATCCAGATAATAGGGAATTACAGTCATCTAGCCTGGAGGTAGCAAATGTGTGGAATAATTTCTCAGCATCCTTCTGGGACAGGATGTTCCTAAATTCTGCTGTATTACGAAGGTGAAAGAAAGCTGCCCTAGAGACTTGCTTTATATGAGTGGAGAAGGAAATGTTCTAGTCAAACACATCTCCTAGGTTCCTTACTGTAGAGGTGGGGGCTGAGGCGATATAATCTAAATTAGCAATCTGGTTAGAAAACTCTTGTCAGAGGTGGTTTGGGCCAAGTATAATAACTTCAGTTTTGTCTGAATTTAACATTAAAAAGATTCTGGTCATCTAGGTCTTAATATATTTAACACATGTCTGAAGTTTGACTATTTGATTAGTTTCATCTGGCTTTATGGATAAATACACCTGCGTATCATTCCCATATCAGTGGAAGTTAACATGGTGCTTCCTGATAATGTTGCCCAGGAAAAGTATATTTAAAATGAAGAGTATGGGTCCCTGCGGGACTCCATAACTAAGCTTTATGTATGCGGATGAGTTGTTGTTGACATGGACAAAAAAATGAATCTGTCAGATAAATATGACCGAAACCAGGATAGTGAAGTTCCTTTAATCCCAATGTGGTGTTCTAATCTTTGTAATAGGATTTTGTGATCCATTGTATCAAATACTGCACTAAGGTCTAAAAGGACATGCATAGAGATGAGTCCACTGTCTGAAGCCATGAGAAAATCATTACAGACTTTAACTAGTGCTGTTTCTGTGCTATGAAGTCATCTAAAACCTGATTGAAAATCCTCAAACATGTTATTCCGGCCCAGAGGATCACTTAAATGATTTGCTACAACTTACTCAAGGATCTTAAAAATAAAAGGGAGGTTGATATGGGTCTATAATTAGTTAAACATCTGGGGCGGCTTTTTAAGGAAGGGTTTAATCACCGCGGGCCGAGAGGGCAGGTCTCCCTCATAAAGACTGCCAGTTACTCAAGAAGCCCATGTTGTTTTGTGGACACCACATCGACAACCAGGTGGTGTGTATAGACAAGCGTCTATATATGTCATCACTGGTCGGATTTGGGCAAGGGACGAGAGAAAATTACGGAGTCCGACATAGAGCTAGCAAAAGTACCCACTAATTCCACAATAATTGTAGGGAGTCATTACCGTCAGCATGAATGATAATCTTATCAAATTTACGGTTAGTCTTAGCCAGAAGTTTAAGACTAGCCTCAATGTCACCCTCTCTGGCCCAAGGAATACATCTAACTATGACCCCTGGCTTCGCTAATTTCATGTTTCTCAGAATACAGTCATCAATAATGAGAGTTAGTTTCTCAGCGGGTGTGTCGCTGTTTTAGGAGAATTTGTTGGAAACGTGAATAGGTTGGTGGTGGAACTTGGGCTGCTGAGTAGGACTACGCGTCTTGTTTCTCACAGTCACCCAGCCACCCTGGTTTCCCGGCTGCACGGGGGCTGCTGAAAGCGGACTAGCCAAGCTAGAAGCTAAGCTATGTCAGATCGCACCGGCTATGGGGGACTTTCTGGCTACCAGAGCTAAAGCTTTGGTTTCCATGGTGGGGAGTCGCGTTTCTAATTCGCTGAGCCTTGCCTCCAAAACAGCCAATAATCTACATTTATTACACGTACCATTACCGCAAAAGGAGGCAGTGGAGTAGCTAAACATGTGAAAAAGTGCACAGGAGAGAGCAGGAGAGGGAGAGCAAGAAGCCTTCGCTAACAGCTAAAGTGGCTAGCGAGGGACAAATAAGAGATTAATGAGTTGTGGAATACGCCAAAGCAGTTTCAAGTGAACAACAACTAAGTGTACCTTAGTCCATAAACTGTGTGTACGATAAACAGCAGGTAAATAGCAACTGAACAATCATATTAGGCAAAGTTTACTGAGTCAGGGAGAGCCTGGAAATGACAGAATACGCTAACCAGAAATAACGAGTATTCCTGACCACCACCAAGACTCCAAAGGGGGGATACGTAATACAGTGTATGTATTTTTTTAATTATCTATATGGTTTTGTAAGTATTTCCTATGACCATCCTCCACATCGATCCTTCTTTGCCTCTTATGTTTTTCTATCTCCCCCATCTGCACCTCTCCTGGATTCCACTGCTGAGTTAAGTTTTCTAGAAAAATTCTACTGCACATTTTTAGATTTCTTTTGTAAATTTACATTGATAACTTTGATTAATATAGTTTACTCTTATTTTAACATTAGGAAATTATTATGAATTGTTATGCATTGTTTTTGATCACAATTATATTTTAAGTTAAGGAGCAGCAGTCCCTAACCGTTACCGACAAACAATAGGAGTTTTGGGAACATTCGGTCTTGATTTGTTCCTTCTACATCATCATCATCATCATCATCATTTGTTTTACCTAAGAGAAGGTGTCTCAAGTCATCACGATCCTCCATTCACCTGCCTAGCTCTCCAGTGCTTTCTGCACCTGTAACTCTTTTAAGAACATCCACAAAAGTTCTACTACAGTTGTGTTAAATGTCTGATCTAAGGCATTGGTAAGGAGTCTGCAGCCCAAAACTATATTGTATTACTAGAAATCAGTCAGAACACAAACCTCAACAAAGACACAAAAGTAAGTTGGACATTATTTTGATGAGAATCAAATAGATTGCTTTAGTTAGGATTCTTTCTTATTACTGAACCCAACTAAATAATTCAGTTCCCCATGGATTTAAATTGATATCCTTCTTTACCATAGGTAATGTGTCGTTCAAGCAGTTTATGATTATGTGATGTGCCTGTGGAAATTGACCATTCACCAAACTGATTAATGTTTCACGAGACACATCTGGAATATGAAAAAAGCTACCCGGTAAAATTTGATGCAAATTTGTCCACTATAATGAACTTCTGAAATAGCTAGTTTGCTCTTACAGCTGGGTACATATGTGATTATACAAATTACTGCCTAGTGCTTATGATTTCCGTGATTAAACAGAGATCTTAAAACCAGTCAGTGAGAGCAGCAGCATCTAAAGCTCAACGGATAATTGTCAGTAACTGCAGTCAATGAGCTAGTGAGTGCTGCTTGGTAAGGCCTGGTTTTTAATGGTCAAATTTATGAACTGGATTTTCATCCCTGCACTCTAGTTTTGCAGGATGGGTTTTATTTAACTTTTCCAATTTAGTCATTGCTCAGCGGATTTTCCAAAGGACACAAAGATGGTCAACTGTTCATGGACACATTTTCCCGGGGATCCAGGACATGCATGCCCTTCCACATCTTGTGAAACCGATTATCTCATTTTGATTTAAAACTATGAAGATTTTTTGCCACAATTTTAAATAAAATACGCATAAAAATATATTCGTATCGTGTGAATAACGGACTCTGTCCATTATGAGGAATTCTTTTGAGAGGCGAGACAGATACGTTACAAAGAGCTTCTGTTGGCGCAAAATAAATATTTGAAGGAAGGATAGATAAACACCATTTATATAAATATAGATATATATACACATGCATACATACTTATACACATACATATATATTCCTCATGCATACATACATATACACATACATATATATTCCTCATGCATACATACATATACACATACATTTACACACATATTCACATACACACACATATACACACATATATATATATGTATATATATATATATATATATATATATATATATATATATATATATACAGACACACACACATATATATAAACATACATAGGAGCTACTCAGAGCTCCCACAGTCACAGCCTGTTGAGTCTCTTCCTGTTCCTCTCTGTGCTTCCTCCACCCCAGCAGATCCAAGGGTAGACAATTACAGATGCTACCCCATTGTCAAAGAAGGTCTTTAACAGAGTCCTGCACACTCCGAAGGACCTCAGTCTCCTTAGCATTTGGAGACGACCTTGGCCATTCTTGTACAGGACATATCTGTTGTCCAACCAGTCCAGCTTATGTTAAGGGGAGCACCCAGGTATTTGTATGAGTTCACCTGTTCAATGTCCAAAGCTCGGATGTCCAATGGGGTGCTCTGTGAGGACCTCATATGGAGGTCAATCACCTTTGGATTAACGCCAACAAAACGAAGGACAACAGTCCACAAAGTCCTTCAAAGTGTTCCGGTGCTCCTTATCGTTCCCCTCTGATATGTATCCGACGATAGCTGAGTCATGGTAAACTTCTGGACATGGCAGTGAGTTGTGTTATGTCTGAAGTCCAAGGGGTATAATGTGAATAAGGGGAGAGCAAGGTCCAATGTGGAGCTCCTGTGCTGCAGGCCACCACATCAGACACACCAATAACCAATGCTTCTTACAGCTTCCCTCTCAGCCTCTCAGTCATTTTGAAACTTTGTTGAACAGCGCTCACCCATGACGCGTTTAAGGAGAGAGAGGCAGAGAGGCAAAGAGAGCGAAAGAGCCCCTGCAAGCATAAGAGAGAGATGGGGAGCTTCACCTGCAGGTCTGTAAAAATAAATGATGTCCATTATCACTTTTTTCTGCCGTCTGCGTTCATGTTTGATACACATAATAATATCCCTGAATATTGGGGGATATTATTATGTTGCCATTATATTATTATGGAATTGTAATCACTGTGTCTGCAGTAGATCCTCTGTGTTAACGTGATAGCTCAGAAACTATATCATGGATCGTTAATTTTTTTTACCCACATAGACCTAAGTGCCTGAATGAACTGGAGTGTTTTGGGGAATGTTCTGTTGTATAGTCCGGACACTAGGAATTGTTAAGCCATACTTTCTCAACAGTTGGTCCAATTTAGTCCAAATTTAGAGCATATGAATCTTGAGGAGTTTTTTCTTGAAAATATCGTGCTCTACTTTTACAGTTCATATTTTACTCTATAGAGGGTTTTTTTTATTTTATTGTATCTTGATTTTTGTTGATAATGATGATGATATACAAATAGGACCTTAGTGCGCAAGCACTGGTCCAATTTTGACAAAATGTTTAGCCTCTGAATCGATGCCACGAAACCTCTTTTTTTAATAGTTTACATTTTATTCACTAGGTAGAGCTTTTTTACTAAAAACACTGTTTTGCAGTCCGACCTCAAAAACTTTCATCGATCATTTTCAAACTTAATACCTCAAAAGACCTCAAGGCGAGGAAGAATTGGATTGATTTTGGGAATAATCTTTGTATATCCCCGACACAAGGGGGAGCTATGTCTTCAAAAGTTTTGGGGCCATTATGTCTCAACTGTTGGTATGATTTAGTCCATTATATCATATATTACCCATATCTGATATTTCAAATCTTACTCACATTGGTAAGCTTTGTTTATTTTTTTCATACTTTTTGCTAAAAGGACTGTGGAAACAACTTCACATTCAACTTGACGGATTCAATCAGGATTACTTGTCAGGGACAACAGTGTACATCTAGTTTGTTTTAATCTTTTTGTGTTTGAAAGATTCATGTTTCCGTTCACATACGCATAGCCATGGGGTTGAGGGCACCGTAACTGAAATCCACTAAGGGCACCAATAAAACTAGGGTTGGCACTGTATATCACTCCTGATGAGCAAATGGCAACTTGCCTTGTAGTTTTTGAAACCACTGTGAAAGTGGTGAATGCTGGCTTGAATCTAGATGTGCTTTGAGTGATGGGCCGGACTAGAAAGATGCTATAAGTATAGCCTATCATACGAAAGAGAAATATTTATATTCCCGGCATTCATTGCTATTTTTTTTTTACAAAAAAACATGTAAAAAATGTTTTTGTATCACATAAAACCTAAAAGGGAGCTTCACATTTTAAATGAGTGCTTTCTAATCCAACAAATGATTACACGACTGAAAATGTGTCTAAAAGTGCTATACGAGAATCTACTGATAATAACAGAGAGCATTGTGGGTAAATGCAGGCTGTATGTAGTTGCTGAGTAAACTGGTGAGATATGGAGGAGCACTGGTTCCAGTGTAGATGGGGAATGAAGCCCCAGTTATCTCATCCATCCTCTTGGATGAGTATGGCTTAACAATTCCCAGTTTACCATGACTCAGCTATCGTCGGATACATATCAGAGGGGAACGATAAGGAGCACCGGAACACTTTGAAGGACTTTGATGGGTGCAGAAGCATAACCATCAAAGAGCCCATGGTGGTTGCTGCCAATGTCTTAACTGAAAAATGTGCAATTTTTCAAGGCATATTATGGGATTCAGACAAAAATTGTTTTGAGGAGGTTTTGTAGCTGCTGCTTCAGAGCAGGTTCCATCCCAGTAAAAGCAGAACAAGAGGACCTAAGTGTACATTAACTGGTTGATTATCAGACCCTATGCAACATGCTAACTGCTTCAGTTAGTGAAGCAATGGTTTAGCCCAGATGTACCTACCACTATTGGTTGCTGAGAAAGGGAGAAGCAGCAGGATCAGCACCTTGGAGAGCAGCACAGGACAAAAGCCCTTATAACACAACGATTAATATCTCTGCAACATGAACCCTCCTTCCCACTGCACATGTTTATTTACACTGAATGAGTCTATAGCAATGTAACATTATTCCATTTTGGGGTTTAAAATAGCATGCCAACATTCTGCAGAGAAAAAAGTGTGATGTTTTTCACAGTAACAATGTCTCCTTTTGCTAATTTGTCTCCACTCTTAGCTCCTCAATGGCTTTGTATAGAATTGTGCCATGCATACAAATGTGTGTTCAGTTTGACCAGAGTAAAACCTTTGTGATTATTTATTAAAAAACAAAACTAAAAAACTAAAACAATACACATATCTGTAGCTCAGGCTGTTCTACAATACATAATAAAAATACAATAACAATCTGCCATCATTCCAGGTCAGTTTTTTGCAAAAAATTAAACACGTCCATTTTAATCAATATACATTTCATGTACTACATACAGCAATAATTTGGCTGGTTGTTCAAACACAGATATAAATAATAATTTACTTTTTCATCCCAAAGCAATGCATGCGTTCATCAAGACTGAATGTACAGCTTAGGAAAAATTTGAGTCCCTCTCTGTGTCTGTGTGAATGTGTGTGTGTGTATTTTTATTTTTAGCAGGCAGCAGAGCTATTAATATGTTCATCAGATGCACAAATTAAAGCCAAATTAGTGTTTTGTCATGCTGAAAGATCAAGCAGATTCACAGGAAAATAAGTTAATTGCTGCCAAACATCCCAACCACCTGCTTAATATTCCCTTTAGTTGCCAAAACAGCTCTGTGAGACCCCTCTTCAGATAGTACTCACTTCAGACCAGGAAGACCCAACAAGACTAGCAGTTCTGGAGATGCTCTGACTATGTCATCTAGCCATCCAAATTTAGCACTTGTGAAAGTCACTCAGATCCATATGCTTCCTATTTTCTGTGGTTTCACACATCTATTTTGAGGACAAAATGTTCACTTGCTGCCTAATAATATCCCACTTACCAACATCTTCCATTGTATGGGATAATCAATGTGACTGTGTGGTTATAATGTTATGACTGATTAATGTATATGGTGAGACTAAAAAGCTGGTAAGAAAGGGGGTTGCAACAAGACAGTCTTTTGACAGGCTTCAGTATGAGTAAAACTGTTGCAGTTGAATCAAATTCAATCCTGTTCTTTAAAAGCTGCCATAATTTTACTAAAACGCACAGAAAACAGCAGCTGCAGCACTGAAAAATGCACTTAACAATGCTGTAAATAATGTGATCCATGGCAATCCATCTGTTTGCCTGTGCGAACTGACAGCTGGCATTTAGAATTTGGATCAAAAGCTCGGTTGGTCAACAGATTGATTGAAAAAGTTCATATTTTAAGGTTACAGAGAAACTGTAGGCAATATCAGTATAAATACATAAAGCTCAAAGTTCAAACATTTAGTCTGCAAGATGCAATTTTCTGTTTAAGAAGCAAGGATCAATGAGAGGTCAAGGCTTTTTCAGAAAGCTGAAAATACATATCCAAGAAAATAGGGAATTAACTTTGCCAAATTTGCCGAATGAAGAGTGAAAACGAATCAAATAAGAGGACTTATTTGTCCGACTTATAAATACAGATATTTATTATTTACTAAAACTAAAGGTGACAGCGAATACATAGCACATCTACCTTCTATAGAATCCTTTCACTGAAGAAAACACAGGTAGTGTGCTTTTGAGTGCATTTCAAGTAGAGCACTGCATACAGCCATACTGTTAAGAATCAAATATTCTTGAATACAAATCAAATTTTCTGAATTTAGCAAAAAATAAATACAATTGGGGAGAGAAAATTATGCTTGGCTAGAATTCTTAAAAAAAAAAGTATACACATCAAACCATGGAAACACCATAGTCAGCCTTACAAGTACACAAAAATGCTCACAGTTATGGTTATTATTATTAATAAATCCTTTTCTAATCCCATTTTTAGTCATACAATGTACAACATAGAGCTATTTTTTTCTCAGGGAGCATGTAATGGGGTTCAGGGTCTTACTCAAGACTCTGCTGGGCTCGGACCGCCGACCTGTCTCATCTTATGACTGGGAGACGACAACTCCACCTGCTGAGGTTAAGCCACCCACCATTAATTTAGCTAATTTCTAGCAATGGCGATTAATTTAAGATCGATGCACTTAATTTTCAGTTTAGTTTCTTGATTTAGCTGATTTTAAAAATGTATACCTTCATTCAAGATGAATAATTAAGAGAAAAAAAGCTTATAATAAGACAAAATGTTTTTAAAAATAATTTTCTTATTCTTTAAATTGATATTGATATTCTTCTTCCTCTGTTAAGGTACAGTTATAAAGAGGAGCACGTCCAAAAGTTGTCCAGAGTAGTCTGTTTGGTATGTGGAGGTACCCAAGGTTGAACACTACTGTGACAGAGTATGTAACCTTCAGAAGATGGATCTGAAGGTTACATGGTAACCATTGTTCTCTGAGTGAAGAGACTCTCTCCACTCAACTACATACAGTATGTAAACCTATGGGGTTTCTGTCCCAACTATTCGTCATTGTCATGATCAATTGATTGTAAGAAACTCTAGCTATGCTGGTCAGCCCAATATCCTATATAGGCATGTGTGTGTGCTTGTCACTGATTTTCAAGGACTGCAATATGGTTCTGAGCGACAATTTAGTGGAGAGACAGTCTCTTAATCATAAAAGTTACAAGTATCCTTCAGTTTTCTATCGTATTAAGACTATCTCTCAACTCAACTAAGCATTTATACATATGTGACCACGGTAAGACACCTCGCGAAGAAGCAGTACAGTCCCAGGACCCAACCCAGCAGCAGTGTCAAATTAACCTTTGACGAATAAACAATATATATATATATTGAGGTGGCAACGCCACCCACTGTTTTTCACGTTTGCGCACAAGGTTGTGCCCAACCCTGGCCACGTAAGTTGCCAAAGCTAGACATTCCAGTGACTGCCCTCAGCTAGCCTGCCAAAGGGAAAGCTAGTTGACTGTTGATGGTATCTTTCCGACCATCAGTCTATTTTTAAAGGATGACTGCCATCGGAAATGATCCATAACCAGCTCTGCAAAGGGAGAAGCTGCGGCCACATTAGCTGGTGTATCTTGTGAATTTGGATGGTGCAAACAAGGTCGCAGCTGTAGATATATACAGAATAGTGCTTATCTATGAAGCTGCTACACCCCAAGTGGAGCAAGCTTGTAGATCCAGTTGTAAAGCTGCTTTTAGCCGACTGAATCAAGTCTATGACCCAGTGATGGAGTCTCCTAGGATCGCAGCCTACCAAGCTATTCTGGCTTGAAGCAACAGAGAGGGTGGTCTGTACACCTATAGGTCTGTATCCTTCGGATACCTTAACTGTGCAGACCGGAGACTTCTCAACTTCCTGCAAGAGGCAAGAGGGAAATCACACAGCAAGGCAGACACCAAGTGTCTAGCGGTACCTCAGGGCAGAACACATGGTTGAACTGCAATACGCCTTGACCGTTATTGGGACAGGTCCCTGTGCAGTAACAGGGGCTGCCTTCCCCATACTCTTCGAGCTGATGCAATGATATACCAGAACCAGGTAATTTTGTCAGGCGTCTGCCTGTTTTTGTGGTGGTTGTGGTAGAGATTGGGGCTCTAGAATCTCCATTTACCAGGCCATGTGGCAGCAATGCAGATCTACTCAATACACATACACCATTTACAGTAGTTCAAGATTCTCTGTTCTACCCCAATAGGGGTTCCAGGACTGAAACCATGCACCTAGTAAGGTTTTAAGGGGGAAGTGAGATTTGAAGGGGGGCCCTGCACCCCAATTATCCTTTCTTTGTGGGGGAACCAAATGAATCGCCTGCACCTTTTACAGTAGAAATCAGGGTGTGGTAATTTTTTAGTCTCTGGTGGTGAACCCTTCACCCCTCTACAATGCCAGCTTCACTATGCTGCCCTCTACACCATTCTGGACCATAAATCGGTTGGTAGTAAAACCTGAAGTAGGGGAAGATTGAAGGATCGATGCTGACATCCTTATAACATGGCCAGGACCAACCAAAGGTCTAGTTGCACATTGACCACCATTCAGTGTGTGGGGCGGGCAGGTACCTTGTGAGGCTAGATCTACCTGTCGTCAACGGAGACTGCCAGAAACTTGATTCCCCTGACATGCAGAACTCTTCAAGGGATTAACGTGGTCACCAACAGGATAAGACCTGGAGTGCCATCATCCTAATCACGGTTTTATGGTACACGGCCCGCGCACCGTGACATGTTTATAATGTGACCAGTATTTAGCTCTTTGTCCTATGTGGCTAATGCTCTGCTGACAATATTATAAAACAAACTGTTTATTGCAGACCTTTAATAATAATTAATGTTCTTTGATGAAGTGCGGCCGGTACGTCCTATCTAAATGTTAGGCAGAGAGAAAGCTCAGCTTGTATACCACAGTGAATGTGTTTCTTTGCTCTTAACGCTTCCCTGCATACTGGTCAAAAGTACTTTGTATATTTGCTATTTCTATTGGGTTGTAGGCTTACATCAAACCAGGTATTCGGGACAAACTAAGGCTGCTGCAAAACAGCTGCTCCCCAATTTATCTGCAGTTAGGCTAGGGTTAGGACTAACCTGATGCCTTTATTCATCGCATTAAATGTTCAACATTCCAGTGTTTGATCTGTCAGTTATTTATTGACTTTACTAAACTGCATATAATGTCACCGAACCCAATACCCAAAGGATAAGGAATCATGTCTGCATGATCTGATGATCGAAAGGGTTATTAAGAGCGGTACTGATTTACTGTTCTGTCTGAAATAAAAGTCTATGTCGGCAGGACCCATAAATGTGTCTTACATATTTATATTGTGTGAATTATTTTCTATTGATGTATTTATTATTGCATTTCATTTATTTACTCTTTTTTTTGTCAGGGAAAAATGCAAGGAACAATGTCACAAGTAATAATTGCAAGACAAATTCATTACTTACAAGATTTCTAGCCAATGTCTAGCCTACAATCCCAGTCCCTGCATACTATATTCATATATCGCTCCCAAACTTTGTTTGCGCATGTCTGCATTCTTAAGCCTTGATTTTTCCACTTCCCAATTCATTAATTAATTATTTGTCTGTTTCTGGATACACAGGTAAGAAGGAATTGGGGCAGCAGGACCTCAGCTAGGCTGTTCATGGCCTGCCTGTCTCTTTCTCTCAAAAGAGAAAACTCTTCTCTCTGGCTATCTGAGTCATGACAAAACAGTACATGCCTGCCTTATTTTTAATTATTTTTGCCACAGACTCGTTCTTGTGCGACAGCCCTAACAACTTTGTGTCTGATCTCAGCGACGGGTGGCAGGCTGCCATGTGCTCATGGCTATTCAGTTAGCTTAGCTTAGCTTAGCAAAGCTGGGTTGTCTTACAGTCAATCGATCACCTGAATGACCAAGAGCTAATAATAATAATAATAATAATACATTTAATTTATAATGCACTTTACATTTGGATCAAATCTCAAAGTCCTACAAAATAAAAGCAGATAAAAGCATCAATAAAAAAATTAAATAATAACTATATAAAAGCCTGACCAAAAAGCAGCAATGTTAATTAAAGTTATAGGTTCTGCTAAAAAGGAAAGTTTTAAGTCCATTTTCTAAATGTGTCAGTCATCTGTGGAGCCCTCAGATGGTCAGGGAGGGCATTCCACAGACGAGGGCCAGCAGAACAGAAGGCCCGATCACCCATGGTGCTGAGCTTAGTCCAGGGAAGGAGGAGGCGGTATGAGTGGATAGAACGGAGGGATCGTGTTGAGGTCAGTGGGGTGAGTAGTTCTTTTAGGTAGGGGGGTGTGTTACCATGGATACACTGGTGAGTGAGGAGAGAGATGTGGAGATGGGAAGCCAATGAAGGGAATGAAGAACGGGGGTGATGTGTTCGTGTTTACGCACTCTCATCAGGATCCTTGTAGCACTGTTTTGAACATACTGTAGTCTTTGAAAACTTTTATCAGGGATCCCGATGAGAAGTGCGTTATAGTAATCCAGTCGGGAGGAGACGAACGTGTGAACCAGCCTTTCAGCATCACTCAAGGTGAGTGAAGAACAAAGTTTGGAAATATTTCTGAGATGGTTGAAAGGAGATCTTGCAGATGTGTTTGATGTGGGTTTCAAAAGTGAGTTGAGGGTCAAATCTTACACCGAGGTTGGTGACTGATGAAGGGAGGGGAATGTCGTGACCAGAGAAGGTAATACTGGTTATGGAGGAAGACTGGGTCTGATGTGGGGTGCCAATTAAAATTGCTTTGGTGTTGGAGCTGTTCAACTGGAAAGTTGTTTTTCATCCACACCTTTATCTCCTCCAGACAAGCGCGGAGAGTTGACAGGGGAGATGATGATGAGGTTTGATGATGAGGTATTTGAGGTGGTCCTGGAGGTGGGCAGCAACTACTTTTTCCAGAACTTTGGAGAGGAATGGGAGTTTGGAAATGGGTCTGTAATTAGCAAAAACTTCTGGATCGAGAGTAGGTTTTTTGAGGAGTGGTCTGATTATGGCGGCTTTTAGGGGCAGATGGAACAAAACCGGCCTGGAGGGATTGATTTATTACAGCGGTGATCAGGGGACAGATGGAAGAGATGTAAGTTTTCACTAGGGCTGTAGGAAAGGGGTCGAGGGCACAGGTGGAGGGCTTCATCGTCCTGATGATAACCTCAACCTCCTGCTGTGAGATTTCTCGGAAACACTTTAGAGGCTGGGAGATCTCAAACTGTGAGTAAGCAGACTGGATAGGTAGAGAGGAGGAACCAGAAAGGACAGAACGGATTGAGTAAATTTTTGATTTGAAGAAAGCCATGAAATTATTACAGT
>VRLP01009252.1:0-13426 GCA_009660295.1 Lophius piscatorius
AATAAAGGGTGTATGGAGGCGTGTCCTTAGAAATAAAGGGTGTATGGAGGCGTGTCCTTAGAAATAAAGGGTGTATGGAGGCGTGTCCTTAGAAATAAAGGGTGTATGGAGGCGTGTCCTTAGAAATAAAGGGTATATGGAGGCGTGTCCTCAGAAACATAGGGTCTATGAAGCTGATGAAAGCATTAGCTGTTTCAATAGGCTAACAATCAACTATAGCTGGTTTTGACATGATAGCATGTTAGCATCAGTTTTTCACAAAAGTTCATATGTTTTCAACAGATTAGCATGTTAACACTAATTTTTCTCAAATATTTAGTATGTTAGCTTAGTGGCGCTAAACAGGCTAATCATGCTACCATTAATCTTTTCTACAAAAATCCGGATTAGTTATTTCTAACTAACTAAATAAGATTTTGTGCAGAGAATATCATAACTAGTGATTTCACCGAGTGAATCACACCTGTTTGTGTATCCGAGCCAATCAGGACAGAGTCTAGGCGATGATGTCATCACAGAAGAGCGGCTCCTACAGTCGTGAGTGGAGGAAAGGTCACTGCTTCAGTTTATAGGGTTAGTTTAGGCCGACGCCCCTTTTAATTGAGTAGATAAAACAACCAACCCATGTGTTGCTCCTGACAGGGGCGGAGAGGATACATCAGGGGGGGGGGGGGATTATATTAATATTAAAGCTTTTATGCGATTGTCTGTGAGCGATGCCCAAACGTATTTGATTTATTTATAAAGCCATCAGAATCACAGCAGAGGTTCGGGTCTAAACGTCTGGTTCTGATTTCAATCCATGAGGTCAGGCAGACCTTTAAAATGTTTTTCAAAATGTTTAAAATATGAGATAACCTTCAATCAAGGCACTCGGCCACAAGAGTGTCAGGTGTGAAAAGTGAGACTCTGCTGCCACCTAGTGAGGGCTAAAAGGAATTTCAGCTTTTAATGTAGAATATCTGTAAAATTCACAACCAGAAGCAATCGGGCCCATTCTTTTTGACAGGCTAGCATATTTGCTTTAATCTTTTTCTAGATGCTAACATATTAGCATTGGTTGTTCTTTTGAAAGGACGCACACACACACACAAACACACACATATGTATGTATATACACACACACACACACACACACACATATATATATATACACACACAAAACGGTATTCTATTTTTACATTATACGATTTATAATTCTCAGAGAAAGATCATTTTAAAGGCCGTCAAGTATTTATGATTTAATTCACTTCATTTAAGTGAAATAAACTCAAAATCCCCAAACTTACGTTTATTCTAAATAGATTGAAACAATCGGACCTATTTCTTTGCATATATAAAGGCCTTTTATTTTTACATTATTTTGTAAATGTTCTTCCACCTCCTGCTGGTGAGCGATGGTACTACAGCTGAGCAGACACTTAAACGGGCATGAAATATTCATGATTAAATATTTAAAACTTAAAATGAGATCGGAACAGGAATTTGTGAAGGCCTGTGCTAGAGTAATCACATTACAACGTTTCCATTTAAGTATTGCTACGAACAGGAAGCTGGTAACGCTTGAGGTCCAAATCCTAAAACCAAATGGTTGGAAGTGGAGAAAACTAGTTTGGTTTTCCTGGAATCCACCATTACTCCCATTAAAAAACAAAAACACACCTCCTACCCCCAAAATGTACTTTCTACAGCTACAGCCCACTCAACACAGCAGCATCTCCCACTCAGCCCCGCCCCTACAGGAAGTGACGGCTCATTGTGGCGACAGACTGCGTCAGATTTTGAAAATAAACTTCAGCGATGAGGATGAAAATTTGGACCTTAGAAATGTACATTTTGGCTGAATTAAGGTTAATGGTTTCGACGTCACAACTTCCCAGAGGGACGGCGAGAAGGGCGGGCTTTAACGATGTCATCCACTGAGGTCAGGAGACACAAAATATACAAACGTACGCAAAACAATGAAGAGGAAGAAGAGATTTATGTGAAGCAGGAATGGAAGACAAGTTTATGATGGATGCGTGACAACTTCGCCTCAGTGCACACCCACAACTTCAAGAAACTGACTGAGAAAAGCAGCGAGCAGCTAGTACCAGCTAGCAGCAATTAGCATCTGGTATCAATTAGCAGTGAATTGCAGCCAGCAGCCGTTAGCTGAAAGCCGCTGACGTCTAGTAGTTACTGACAATTGCAAGCAGCTAATAGCTGCTGAAGACCACCAACAGCTGCGATCTACCAGTAGCTGCTAACGGAAGCTAACGGACAAAACTATCAAAAGCATCTAATGGCTACTTGTAAGTGACATCAGATACTAGCTATTAAAAGCAGGTAACGGCTACTAGCTACTGACAATTGCTAACGGCTACAAGCTACTGAAAGCTGCAATCGGACACCAGCATGAGACAGTAACTGGTACCGTTGACTGACAGCTGCCAACATGCATGAGCAGCTGAGAGCTGTGGATGACATCATCATCATCAGAAGAAGAAGATGGATGGACCAGGAGCTTTAGACCAGAATCCTTTCATCATTAAGGAGACATTAATCAGTGATCGAGTTTAACCACGAGAAAACATGGGTTAAATTTATTGTCATTCATACGTCCCTTTCATCCAAGATTTGAAGACGAAGCCAGTCGGCCCTGAGCCAGAAGGATTGGTGAAGAAGCCGACCCGGTCCGGTTGCATTGCTAGACCTCGCAAAAATGTCACGTCACCAGCGTGATCTGAACTTTAATTGGGCTTGACTTTGTAGCCGAGGATCTCCTCGTAGTCACACGCTTTCACCACGGTCACCTGAAACCACAAAGAGGTCACATGTCAGAGGAGAGGCCAACGGCCGCCAACGGCCGAAAGCAGCAAACGGCCACTAGCTACCATCAGCGATTAGCGGCTACCCATAGCAGTATTATGCAAAACAAAGGGCTAGAACAACACGGCTTGGATTGTGCGTGATGGCAGAGGGTCAGCTTGAACAACCAGCATCTTGTACCAGTTGACAGTCCAGCGGCGGCATTCCGACACTCCGATGCCGACCACGAGCTTCAACCCAAAAAGGTTAATTTAGCCGTGGGATCAGCCGAGCCCCGTTCACCCAGAGATCACCCCACTCCAGTGTGTGATGTCAGACAGCACCCCACTCCAGTGTGTGATGTCAGACAGCACACCGGGATTTTAATGCTTATGACACCTGACATTAACGCAGAAGCATCTATTGCGATTCTTCGTATCGCCATCAAGCAGCGCTTCGTCAAACCTGAACCAAAAAAATATGCTCCTTGGGCGCTAAAACCCACGGCTCCTTCTGGGGCAGGTCAAATACAGAGAAATAATGACACTATGTTGTAATATCAGTGTTTTACCATACCTAAGCTCTACTTGGACGGCCAGTCCAGGTATATTAGATCCGCCCAGGTAGTTTCACACAGACCTGCGGACCACGGGTACGGCCGCCGTTTAATTCTGTCTTTTTATTCTGTTCTACCTGAATGTTAAGAGTTCACTTTGTCCGCTAAAAACTTCATCAGATGAGACAAAGGCTTCTAGTTCAGTCTGAATGTTTCCTGCCTCACACAAATGTGGAAAAGTAGGTAGCGCCCGGTCTTAGCATAATGCTAACATAACGGGAATTGTCATAAAAACAAATAAACTATTTCAATTTACATATATTTGTCAGTTACACTTGAGTGTTTGTTAACTAGACCACATACACAATGCCGGTAAGCTTAACTTTGGCTGTGACCCGCCAAAATAAGAGCACTCTAAATAAACTGCTCAGCAACAGGAAACATATTTGTACTTATGCTATAAAAAGAGGAAATGGGTTATCTTGAACATGAGAAATTTTCTCCAGTGCTTTTTAATTTGTTGACATCAGTCTATCACGGATCCTGGTGGGTTTTTTTGGCAGGTTTTGTAGAGTTCATCATTTCTTACTTTCCCATTAATGTTTCTAGAGGGTTTGTATTAAGAACAAACTCTTTGCTGTGGTCTAGATCTCACTTGGAAAGGGCCTTCCAATTCGGAAAAGGGGTGTTTATGTGAAGCATTTCTTCTTCCGGAATAATCGGACCATGTAAACCCGACTAATGTCTCAGTTAATGGCAGTGCAGAATCTAAAGAATCCCCGTTAGAACACATTCACCAAACCCCACTGACAGTCACTATCACAGCCTGTCAGTTTTTGTCTGGCTTTTTACGCTTCACAAACTTGAGGCAGAGTGAGCATCTGTCCGCACTCAAAGATAGGTTATCCCCCTCGTTTGCCTCCTAGAGATGTGCAGGTCCAGTGGGTGACAAGTGAGAGGATATGAGGTGATGAGGTGAAATAATAAAATAACTTAAATCTTTAAAGCGGTTCGTAGAGTTGATCCAGTTTGCGACGAGTAGCTAGCAAAACACGGACTACAACACGATGCCCGGGGTTAGCAGGATCGTACGGTACGACTTAGGCCACTTCCCCGTTGGGTGACGCTCCACTACGAGTATACGTATTAACCAAGCAACCATTCATTGTTTGAGGTGTGTGTGCGCGCGTACGTGACCTAACGGTCAGGTGTCTACATACATGGCTCTGCGCTCTCGCTAGCTTCAGCCGCTCTGCCAAAGTTAGCTTCTTGAAATCCTGCTATGTTCCTCGGGGTGAATAACTTTTTACGTGTAAATCAGGCTCATGCAGAGGACATGCAGTTGGTAGGTGTGGCAGGGGAAGCTGCAGAGGACAGGGCGAGATAATCTTGGTGGCGACCCCTAAAGGGAAGAGCCTGAAGAATACGACGAACAGAGATACGATATAGTAGAAAGCTACGATAAACTAGTCAAGATACAACGTTATCACAATAGTTATTTCACAATACGGTATTAAAAGTGACATTTGTTTGTTCACAGAAACTCACCAACAATTCTTCGTCATTCAAAAACTTTGCCTCGATTTCTTTGCCCAGGTTGTTATCTGGCAACCTAAGGTCGTTCCTGACGGTTCCGTCTTCTCTCATCAGGGATGTGAAATCTTCGTCGATGTTAACCAGCTAAATACGACAAGAGATCAAAAGGATAAAACATTAACATCATATGTGACACGCAGTGACCTCACAAGACACCAGAACCAGATCTGAGCGTGATCGGCAATTCAAGTCCTCGTAGGTGGCTTTATTTTTTCCTAACAATATGAGTAATGTCCGCTTACTCGTCTTTACAGATCATGTGTAGAATCTCCCTCTAACATGCAGTAAAAAAAAAAAGAAAAGGTAAACTTCAATTCAAATACGACATAATACGAATTTAAACATTAAATCTACTTATATTTGAAGTATTCCACTGTTTCAGTCAACATCAGACTTCAGTAAACCCGTTCAAACAACAAAACCATTTGTCCACATTGGGCTGAGATTCAAACAGAATGACCAAATGGTTAAGATTTTGCACATTGCTCCAAGAAAATGGGACCCGTTCTGCAAATTCTGGTACTAAAAACTCTTAGGTACCTTAAAACGGTGGTTTCGAAACGGCATGTACACGTTTTGAAAATGCCTGCAAAGATTTGAAGTTTATCACACCAAAAAAAGAAATCAATTCAAAAGTCACACATCAGAAACGTCACTGAACCCGACGCCGACCACGCCGACGACCGTGGGCGTTTCTGAACCACACCATTAAAAAATGACAAAAATCTTTTTTTGTGCAGTTAAAATCTTAAAATCCTAGCGCACACTCACTTCAACAAAACCAAACCCAGCACCGATCCCCGGCTTTGTTTTCATGTGATTTGTAGTCAGAGAAGGAAAGACTTTGCCAAAAAAAAAACCTGTCCGACAAGTTCAGAACCTGTAGATCCTTTCACGACTGCCGCAGAGGCTGTTCATCTTCGACACACCCTCTTCACCCAGGGGAAAAAAAAGGAGAACTCCCCCATCTCTTTGAAATGACATGTGTGGGAATGTAATGTGGAGACTTCAGGAGGAATGACTGACTTCCTGCAGCAGCTCAATCCATCGAAAGAATACCCAGCCCAGGTGTCTCACCGTATACTCTGTCCTTGTCACATGTGGGACGTTTATTTTATGGGTAGACGGGGAGATGTCTTCATACTTCTTCGAAGTAAATATGTCAATTGCAACGATATTAACCTGGGAAAAACAGAGATGATTAGAGCCGGTCTCGGGTGAATTCACCATGTAAACTAGGTGTAAAACGTAAACCATGAGGCTAAATAGCCAAAGTGCCTTGGGTTTTACATTCCAGCGGAGGCAGGTGTTGGTTTTACCTTAGCGTGTCCATGCTTGCCAGTTTTAGAGGTAGAAAGTTCAACAACTTTGCAGGGGCGATCTTTAATAATGACAAACGAGCCCTTCCTCAGCGCAGAGGATTGCATCGGGAAAGATGTAGAGGCACCGGAGTCCCCACCCTCAAAATCTTGATCTGCCATGATGGGCTGTTGGTGGGGGTCAAGGAGAGAACCATCAAAAGCTGCAAAACACTCCTGACAAAGGCTTATTCAGAACTACAACAGCAAATGAACAACGATTTGTCAGATCTTGGATGTCTTAATGTATTATAAATGAAAAGTCCACAATGCTATATAATCTTTGATTGTAAGTCACACACAAACCTCCCGATGAAACACTCAGGTTCCAATAGTCAGGCTTGTGTCATTTAATAGATTACATGTGGTTCACTTTAAACAAGTTTATCTTGTTTTGCTGTGTAATTGCGTCACTTCCTGTATTTAGCTCCGAGCTAGCTAACGTCACAGATTAGCTTCGTTACGTGGCAGCTAGCACGGGCGCTAGCTCGAAAAAGCTCGCTAACGTTGAGTTAACTGGATAAAAGTATTTTTCTAAAGTATTGCGCTTCCTTCAACGTTACTCATTGAGGTCACCGGGAGTTTCTAACGGTTATAGGCGGCATTTAGGATGTCGCTAGGCGGTTAACAAATGGCTACTTAGCATTAACTCCGGGTTAGCTCCGCCGGTTTCGCTCACCTGCTGATCTGCTTACTCCGAAGAAAGACGAGGAGACCGCGTGCGTACTGCTTTTGTAACGCAGGAGGAGCAGACCGGACAGGTAACTGTCACGGGCTCCGATTACAAGAAGAATCGGGGGTTGGGCATGAAAGCACCATCCTCTGGTGACCCGCCCTATTAAGCTTCTTAGTTGCTGATGCTGCTGTCCATCTTATTTCTGACAAATCCTTAATTACAAACCCAACCAATCCAAAGCAAGAAATACTAGCCAATCAAGAAGGAGGGCGGGTCGAAAATTCACTGCAGAAGATTTTGGAATTCAGCTTCAGGTGATGGGGAGCAGTGAGGGTGGGGCAGCTTCTCACACCTGAGCCAATCATACTGACACGTTACTCTACCACTGATTGGTTTATACTTGCTGCCATCGTCTGGGTTATATCAAGATAAGCCAAACAGGAGACAAAGGTGGGCGGGCCTTAAGTCACTGTAGTGGAAGAAGAAGAAGCAGAAGAAAACTTTATTAGTCACATACAATTATAATATCACTGACAATGTTTGCTGCAATGTTTTAATATTCTTATTTTTATTGATTTTATATTATGATACTTTGTATTAGCTTGTCTTATACTAGTGATATTACAATATTTCTGTATATTATATCCTCTACTGAGCTGGAGTCTTATTATGAAAAGCAGGCGTAGGAAACGAGCGTTTGAGAGACACTCAGAGAATCTGCATGAATTTTGTCTAAACCTTGGCGGAGGTCGGCGCTCTCTGAGTGCTTTTTTCTAGTCAGAACTTTATTGGAAGTAAAATAGTTCAAACTTACAAGAACAAACAAACATGATTAACATACAATTTCACCTTTGCATCTATCAGCAAACAGAAGTTAAGGTATTAAGAGATGAATCCTTCGACCTACTTTGTTTCTTCCTCTCTCATCATCTTCATGTGTTCAGCCCCTTGTTTTCTTCTCTGCTCCACACTCCGGTAGACATGGAGCGGGGCATTCTGATTCAAAGTGTACACAATGTCCGTTTACGATTTGGAATGAAATACACATTGTTGCATCGTTTCCTGTTCCTCCCCCGTATAATATATTACATTGTGTTATGGTTGGAAACGGAGGGAAATGGCGGAGAGCTGCAGGAGGTGCAGGAGAAATAGGAGTGTATGTATGTATATGTGTATGTGTGTGTGTGTATGTATGTGTGTATGTGTAAGTGTGTATGTATGTGTGTACATATGTATGTGTGTATATGTGTGTGTATGTGTGTATCTGTGTGTGTATGTGTGTATGTGTGTATCTGTGTGTGTATGTGTGTGTGTATGTGTGTATGTATGTATATGTGTATCTGTGTGTGTGTATGTTTGTGTATGTATGTATGTGTGTATGTGTGTATATATGTGTGTATGTATGTGTGTAAGTGTGTACGTGTATACGTGTATATGTGTGTATGTATGTGTGTGTCTGTATATGTGTGTATGTATATGTGTGTATATATATGTGTGTATGTATATGTGTGTATATATATGTGTGTATGTATATGTGTGTATATATATGTGTGTATGTATATGTGTGTATATATATGTGTGTGTGTATATGTGTGTATATATATGTGTGTATATGTGTGTGTGTGTATGTGTGTATGTATATGTGTATGTATATGTGTGTATGTATGTGTGTGTGTGTATGTGTGTGTGTATATGTGTGTGTGTGTATGTGTGTATGTATATGTGTATGTATATGTGTGTGTGTATGTGTGTGTGTGTATGTATATGTGTGTATGTATATGTGTGTGTGTGTATGTGTGTATGTATGTGTGTGTGTGTATGTGTGTATGTATGTGTGTGTATGTGTGTATGTATGTGTGTGTGTGTATGTGTGTATGTATGTGTGTGTATGTGTGTATGTATGTGTGTGTGTGTATGTGTGTATGTAGCTAGGATAGCCACTTGGTCGAAGAGTGTTACGATAAAGTTTACGTAAATCAGGACTTCATTCTCTTAATATTCCAATTTCATTTTTATAAAATGCCGCTTTATTTTTTCCTAAATCTCTCAACACTACGGCTTTATTCTCATAAAAAAAATTACCACTTTTTTTTCTTTTCAAATCATAACCTTTAATCTTTTTCAAATCAAAACTTTATTCTTTAAAAATCACAACTTTACGCTCTTCAACGGACTTTTAAATCCCTTAAACTTGCAACTTTATTCCCTTAAAAATCCGACTTTATTCCGTTAACCTCCTTTTTTTCATCGTTCCTCCTCCGGCGGTTCTCGGACCGATTCTACGGTCGGGTCAAGGAACCAAAACGCGTTTTCGGCGCTGAAGCTTATTTATTACATATTATTACATCGCTTATTCATTAATCTATCACTTTATCCCGGCTGAGAAACCATGAAGTCATAATAATACTGGGACTAATAATCTGAGTCCATGTTTCAGAACCGCTCCACACAACCCAGACGGTCCATTCTTTCCTCTTTGACGTTTGGCTCAGCTGAAGCAGAGCGAAGTTTGCGGTCTGACCTCACGGTCGTCACTGGTGACTGTAAATATTACCGTAAATTATGGATCTCATCGCAGCGATGCGTCTCACGAGAGGGAGAAACACCTGGTTGGATCAATCCACCGGTGAGGAGGATCATGGGTAAACAGGTGATTAATCGTAAAAAAAAAAAAAAAATGAATCCAGAAGAAAACCCAGCTGACATAGAGGAGTGCCGCAGAAGCCACAACACAATGGAAGTGTTTCCAGAGGACACTTGATCGTGTCGCACACATCCAGATAAACTTGTTTTGGCCGCCGTTTGTGACTTAGAGTCGACTTTCTGCCAGCGGCGTTTGAAAATGAGCTAAAATGAATCATGTAATCACAATGTCAAAAGAAACCAAAAACATTTACACGTTTCTCAAATGTGCTGTAATTTAGTATTTGCAGCGTGTTTTCTTAATGTGTTATGGTATTTGCGTATTTAGCACTTTGAGATTTGATCCAAATGTAAAGTGCATTATAAATTAAATGTATTATTATTATTATTATTTGTGCCGTGTTTTTTAATGCGTTGTGGTATTTGTAGCGCGTTTTCTTAATGTGTTTTGATATTTGCAGCGTGTTTTCTTAATTTCTTTTGGTATTTGCGGCGTGTTTTCTTAGCATGTTGTGTTGTAGTATTTGCAGTGTGTTTTCTTAATGTGTTTTGATATTTGCAGCGTGTTTTCTTAATGGGTTTTGGTATTTGCTGCGTGTTTTCTAAGCGTGTTGTGTTGTAGTATTTGCAGCGTGTTTTCTTAATGTGCTGTGGTATTTGCAGTGTGTTTTCTTAATGTGTTGTGGTATTTTGCAGTGTGTTTTCTTAACGTCTTGTGATATTTGCAGCGGGTTTTCTCAATGTGTTTTGGTATCTGCGGCGTGTTTTCATAATGTGCTTTGATATTTGCAGCATGTTTTCTTAATGTGTTATGGTCTGTGCGGCGTGTTTTCTAAGTGTGTTTTGGTATTTGCGGCGTGTTTTCTTGGTGTAGCTTTCATAGCGCGTTTTCTTAACATGTTGTGTTGTAATATTTGCAGCGTGTTGTCTTAATGTTTCTGGGTATTTGCAGCGCGTTTTTCTTAACGTGTTGTGTTCTGATATTTGGGGGAGGTGTTGGGGTTGGGGGGTGTAACAATTGTATGATGTCATACGATGTTTGCCACACCCCCGTGCCAACTGTGTAGAAACGTTGCCGCATCAGATTCAGCGTGAGTGAATTTCTTAAGATCTGCGTCTGGTTCCAACACATTCCGGTGACGGCGTTCTGTTTTCATGACCCATGATGCCCCTGATGATTTGTGGCGATATATTTGACTTTGTTACATGAATCTGAAAATACTGACTGATGGACCTTCACTAACAAACGAGACTCCTTCAAGCTTCTGAAGAGGTTTTCAGCTGCTGCAGCTCGGCGAGGTCTTTGGAACTCTGCGGCGTCTTTTTCCGCCCCTCCTGGAAAATTGCGGCGATCTCCTCGAATGTTTTGCCCTTTGTTTCCGGGACCCGAAGGTACGTGAACACGGTGAAGACGAGTAGCAGCGCAGCAAACAGGATGAAGACATAGGAATCCAGCCAAACCTGAGATGAAGGAGATCACAGTGAGTGTGAGCGAGAAACCTGGTCAGGTGCTCCTGAAGGCGGGGCTCTACCTGGATATACGGGAAAGTCATGCCGATGATGAAGTTGCTAGTCCAATTGGTGCAGCCGGCCAGAGCGATGGCGGCGGGCCGGGGTCCCTGACTGAAGAGCTCAGCCACTATGAACCACGGAATGGGACCGGGACCGATCTCGAAGAAGCTGACGAAGAGGAAGACCCCCGACATGCTGACGTAGCTCATCCACGAGTATTCACTCTGGAGGGAAGAGACGAAGAAAGGACAGATCCTGAGCTAATTCAGGGTTCAAAGGGTTCAAAGGGTTAAAGGGGTTCAGAGGGTTCAAGGGGTTCACAGACTTCAAAGGGTTCAAAGGGTTCAAAGGGTTCAAGGGGTTCAAGGGGTTCAAGGGGTTCACAGACTTCAAAGGGTTCAAAGGGTTCACAGACTTCAAAGGGTTCAAAGGGTTCAAGGGGTTCACAGACTTCAAAGGGTTCAAAGGGTTCAAAGGGTTCAAGGGGTTCAAAGGGTTCAAGGGGTTCAGGGTATGACATCAGACTCCAGGTGGTTCTGATATCTTGTTGACATTCTAAACAAAACAAGATGCTAGGTTAGGGTTAAATTTCATACCGGCATGACCCCTGACCCTTGAGGGTTCTGGACAATTATCATATCAAATGACCCAGTTAGGGGTCATTCTTGCTTGTTAGCATGTTTCTGGATTGAGAACGGCGACCCACTCATTTTTATATTAACTATGGTGTTGGTGTGAGGCTCAAACACCACCGATACTACAAATCCCAGAATGCACTGCGATAGCCTCTGATGAACTTCAGGCTCATCCTCGGAGCTCCGGAGAAAGAAACAGTTTTAAGCGATAAAAAATAAACGTACATTTTATTTATTTATTTATTTATTTATTTATCAGGTGTGTTTCCTGAATATTTAAAGAGTAACAATAATAGTATTAAACAGGTAAAACAAACTTATTTAATCTCCATAAGTGGCTGATTGTGTTCTAATATTAGATTATATTTTATATTCGTTTATACAATACGTGTATTTTATATAATATCCGGTATATTTCATATTTAATAGGATTATTAAAGTAATTAGTTCTACAGCCCTGCTCTCGGGTCAGAGGTCGGGTCGGCATGAAATCTCACCTAAACCGTCTAGCGGAACCATCCGGTGGTTCTGGTGAATCTCATTGTGGGTCGAATCCAAACCGACTGGACTTTTTTGTTTAAGCTCGAAGGTGTTTCACCTCTCATCCAAAAGGCTTCTTCAGTTCTGCAGAACCTCATTCAGAAGTTATCATTCAGAACCTCATTCAGAAGTTATCATTCAGAACCTCATTCAGAAGTTATCCAGAACTGAAGAAGTTCTGGTTCTCCTCGGCGTATCTGGAGCTCAGAGTCTCCCGGTTGGATCCGGTGAAGACTAGGCATTGAAATCTTGGAGCAGGCACCATCTCGACCAATGGTCAAACTCTAACCGGGTCAGAAGCCCGGCGTCATCAGACCAGAGAATTCAGAAGAGGTGGACTTCAGAAGACGGCACTGAACAAACCTGGAACCGGAGGCCTACTGTCATGGCGACAGCACAGCAGCACATTCCTGCCAGACCGACCAGCGTCAGAGTCCGTCTGCCGGCCCGGTCCACCAGCGCCACCTAGAAAAAACGCACAACATCAGGGTGTCTTCATGGTTCCAGGTCCACATCCGGTACGTGTTTTTTGTGCCGCCGCCCACCACTCACAGACACCAGGGTGAAGACTGTGTTGATGGCGCCGACACCGATGGTGGCGTACACCGGCTGGGCCACCCCGGCCCGGGTGAAGATGTCCGTAGAGTAATAGAAGATCTAGAGGGGTGAAGGCAGAAACATTTAAAAGTCAGCAGGAGGTCCGGGCGGTAGAGGGTCCAAAGACTTCCTCTGGAACCAGGAACCAGGAACCTGGAACCTCAGACATCCAAGTTTGAGAAGTTTGAGAACTCCTGCTAACGACTTCTCCTCCTACATGAACCTTCTTGGTTCTTCTCCTCCTACATGAACCTTCTTGGTTCTTCTCCTCCTACATGAACCTTCTTGGTTCTTCTCCTCCTACATGAACCTTCTTGGTTCTTCTTCTTCTAAATGAACCTTCTTGGTTCTTCTCCTCCTACATGAACCTTCTTGGTTCTTCTCCTCCTACATGAACCTTCTTGGTTCTTCTCCTTCTAAATGAACCTTCTTGGTTCTTCTCCTCCTACATGAACCTTCTTGGTTCTTCTCCTCCTACATGAACCTTCTTGGTTCTTCTCCTTCTACATGAACCTTCTTGGTT
>VRLP01009253.1:0-13424 GCA_009660295.1 Lophius piscatorius
GGGGGGGGGGGGGGGGGGGGGGGGGGGGGGGGGGGGGGGGGGGGGTCCTGCTGCTGCCTCTCCTGTCCACCTGACGCATGTGTGATCCAATAACAAAGATCTTTTATTCCAACAGGAGGGATATGACTCGGTGATTATTGGAACACCAGATAAGGCGGTCCGGTTAAGTGTTCTGGTTACATAATCGACCCGACGGCTGCAGAACTTTTCACATCCATTTGTGTGATCAGAAGCTGGTAGCCGTCTCGGTTCAATCAGACGACTAAAATAGTCATTTTAAGTAAATCTATCTTGAATAAATCAGACTGGTTCTGGTGCCGCACCAAAGCCCGAATAAATTTGGTGTTTTTTTCAGGAAGGGCATCCATTGCAAAAAAAAATAAAATACTTTTAGTGAGCTATTTTCAAGACAATATCATAATAAATAAGTATTTTTGGACTCTTTCTTATAAGGCAGTCGGTTAGTGTGTCAGAGGAAGATGCAGAGGACAGGCGACGACGGAACCGGATGATCCGCTGTGGAGACGGGCCGCAGAAGAAGAGTGAGATCTGGGCTCTTTCGACCAATCAGAAATCATCAGGTTCATCTCAGCGTTTCCTGAAAGCAACATTTGCCCAAATAGGTTTTTCTTTTAGGTCTGACGGTTCTGACTGAAACCCAACATAAAAATCCTGCGGTTCTGCTGCTTTGGTTTAAAGACGTACAACAACTCCTACGAGCCCGAAGACCCAAACAGGGCAGCAAAAACGTGAAGGGAAATTATATGCCAGATTCTTCAAAGGCTTTTTTATAAAACCGAACATAAAAGCTGCTGATGGGATAAATCAGGAGGTCTCACACATTACTTATTTTATACGTTTATTTTTATTTTTACGGTCGTTTTATTTTTAAGACGATTAAGGAGAGACGTGATTTTGTTGTTTTTTTGTTTTATTGAAGTACTTAGAAGGTGAAATATTAAAGGAAATCGGAATTGAAACCCAAAGTTGCTCCTTTTAAAGAGTTTTAAGAGCTGCAGAAACCGGATCACCAGATTTTTTAGTTGTATTAAATAAATTAACGAAATTTAATCCAGTCTCTTTTTCTCACTATCCTGTCCTGAATTGGAGGATTCTGATGAGGAAGTCCTGCAGAACAAAATGGGCCCTACAGCTAATCAGGAACCTGGTTCAGTGCAGGATCTTGGAGTGGTGGGGGTGGGGGTGGATGGGTGGAGGTGGACAAGTGTGTCGTCGGGGTTATCACACTGGCACCTCCCATCACAGATGCTTCATTGTATTTCACCCGCAAGACCTCCAGAAGGCGCAGCAGTAAATTCTGGCATCCCCCGACCCGCCCTTAAGTCCATCTGAAAGGATGTGAGGATGAATGACGAAGCAGCCGGGCGACACATCGATCATCCTCTACACAAATGATCAGCACTACAGCCCAGAACGGAGATTCCCTGGAATCGGGAGTGGAGTCTGAAGCAGACGGTGGAAGTGAAAGCTGCAGGACGGGGTCGTGAACTCGGGTCGGATCTCTGCCTAAGTTAGACCTCCGGGGCGGAGGGGTGAGGAGAGAGACTCTCGGAGAAACAGGAGGGCTAGTTTAGAAATAAAGTTGCAGAAAGAGGAAAAAATAGAAGTGAAGTGACCTGAAGAAGGAGTTTAGGAGCGATTTAAATACTGTTTCATGAAGGCTACTCATCTCTCTCTTTGGACGAGATGCAGTAGAGCTGAGGAAGTTAATCCTTTGGTGCCGACATGCATCTATACGGGTTACAGAAAGACCGAGCACATGAGTCTTTCTGATTTTAGCAAGACTCTCAGCGCGCTGGCAGTAAGATTCCAGGAAAAATGGGAGAATTGTGAATCTTTCTGCCTTTAAGTTAAAAAAATTTCTTTTTTTCCTGGATGCCGATGGTGAAACTGGTCAGTTTCAGGAAACTCACTAACCAGGTGCTACAAATACATTCACTGTCCACCGACGGCGTAACAGGAAACCAGTCAGCCATTAGCCAGTGGAGGAGAAAAGCCCTTTCTTGGTGCTTTACTCCTGGGAGGAGAACATAGTTCTTTCTGCCTGGGTCTAAAATTCAGACTTCGGCGGACAAACTACTGAATTTGGCTGAAAAAAAAAAAAAAAAAAAAAGCATCAAGTCTTTGGTTTAAATGTAATCTTGACGTTTTTTTAGGCGCTGGCGGTTTTTTGAAAGCTAAATTGAGAAGCTACCCTGCAGCCCTAAGTGAATCTTTCCGGGTCAAAGGTCAACTCAAAACATACTATGAAAGGTGCGGTCACTCGATACTTCACGGCCGGAGCTCAACAGGTGGACTCAAGGAAGAAAAAGAACAGAATAACTTTTCAGGGACCGGAGGTCTCTGTAGACCCGAGGTCTCTGTAGACCCGAGGTCTCTGTAGACCCGAGGTCTCTGTTGACCCGAGGTCTCTGTTGACCCGAGGTCTCTGTAGACCCGAGGTCTCTGTTGACCCGAGGTCTCTGTAGACCCGAGGTCTCTGTAGACCCGAGGTCTCGGTTGACCGTCCAACGTTTCAATTACAGAAAGATTCCGCTTCTTCTTAGCCAGAGGAGCCAAAAGATGGTAATCTCGATTAACACATTCATGCATACAAAGATTCGGCAGCATTTTAATTCGTAACCTTTGAGAGGGCGGCCTTACGGGTGTTCTGTACATGTGATGTGGGGAAGTGGAAGTCGTCCGTCCTGTTAGAAGTGTGAATAAAGTGTATTTCTGTTGTGCCTTAGAGCGACTCTAGTAAGGCTTTAGATTCATCCTTCGCCTCAGAGTCGGTCTGCACACTTAGCTTACCCAGCGCTAAGCTAATGTAGCGTGTATAATAAGGCTGAGACGCCGGAGCGCTATCATCACGTAGCACGAGCAGAAACCCGAGTGGTTCGGTCTCAACACTCCTAAACTCCGACTACTACTCGTATATTTTTGATTCCCGCTGCTTTATGAAGGCTACTCATCTCTCTCTGTGGAGGAGGTGCAGTAGAGGTGTCGGGGGTTAACACTCTACATCTATCTGACACATGGTGCTTTCTGATTTCTCATGTCCAGAACAAAGTGCAACATGATGTAACGTGATAAGTAAAATCGTGGAGAGAATCGGGATCTCAATTCTAAGCGAAAAGAAACGCGGTTCTAATTTCAGCCAGAATCACCCAGCCCTGGTCCAAACGTTCACCGTCCAAACCACCTGTTGCTCCAGAAACCCTCCATGTGTTTAGAGAAAGACGCTCAGAGGAGGAGATTGTCTTAATGAAATCTGAAAAGCCTCCAAACAGCAGGAGCAGAGAGCAGCTGATGCTTACAGCCGGTATTGATCCCGACCCAACCAGCGTGGTTCTGCTTCTTGTCCACAGATTCAAACACCTCCTCATTCATCCAAACAATGCCGGGCCGACCCAAGTGTCCTGGGCGTGGAACCGCAAAAGGAGCGATTGGTGGACTCTCTCCGGCCCGCAGCAGCAGAAGCCTAAATTCTGGACGTTAATAACCCCCACCCACCCAAAACCCACTCCTGCTCCTGCTCTCCTCATACCAGGGCGTGGAGGGTGGGGGAGGTGCGGCCGGCTCCTCCAGGACAGCTGGGTGCTTAAAAATAAAAGGCCCTGGACCAGCTGCGACTCCCAGAAATGTCCCACCGACTCCTCCAGCACCACCACACCCCCTGACCCGCAGCGGATCGGCCGCCATTAAGTATGCAGAACCAACCGGAGGGTTTTCTAAATATACACATAAACACACGACGCCGCTCTAATTACACGGGTGGAAGTCTGAGCGCGGGACGACCTAGTGGTTAGGAAGAGATGAATTATGGGAGCTGTGGTGAGCGGTCGGTCACAGGGCGGACATCAACACGCTTTAAAGAGACGTCAGGAGACGTTTTGTCATCTGGTCCTTTTAAAACACGTTTTTAAACTGGAGGGTTTTTGAAATAATCGGTAAAAATTAACGTTAAGTGAGAGTAGAGTTTTTACCAGAGCCGTGTGATTTTGTAATATGTTCATTTTTGAGGAAAAGTTCTTACTGTGTTAAGTTCTTCTTACACCAAATTAACTTTTTATGCTTTTTTTCACTTTTTTTTTTTAAATATTTGAAAGTTAATTAAAACAGGAAGAGAAATTCTGTCCCCTATTCCAAACTTCCAACCTGCAGGAACCTCAAACATGGAGTTGGTGGTTCTGGACGAAAGACGTCCTCAGTTATTAAATTGGGTGTAATTATTCTGACCTGAAATCTTTTTTTTTTTTCTGTTTTCACAATAAGATTTATTTATTTATTTTTTTTAAATGGACTAAGCAGCAATTTTGTTTTGGGGGGAGAATAATTACGATAGATCATGACAAAGTAAGAAAAGTAAAAAAAATCTGCTTGGTTGAAGAGTTGGAGCTTATAAAAGAATAAATGTACTTTTATTTTGAAGGTTTTGCAAGTGTTTGAATTGATAACAGGATTCCAATTTTCACTTTTTTTTTCTTATTACTATGTTTGAATGCTTGTTTATGGGCTTCAGTTAGAACTTTTTTATTTATTATATTAATTATCTTTCTGTGCATTCAGTCTGTTCTGTTTCTTCTTTGATCCTGTAATAATGGAAGATAAAAACAAACCCTTACCTGCAGGATGTCACTGAGGTCCAGCAGCATGTCTGAGGAAAAACACTGTTAAGGTTACAAAAGTTTAAAAAACCTACAGGTAAAAAGGATTTTGATGATTCAAAATCATCATATCATTTAAATCTTTATGTTGGAGAGTGAAAAGCTCTTATCAATGCTCTTAAAGGAACCTCCCACTGTCAATCAACCGGTGGCATAGTTCAAATCAAAGAATGTATGAACTTTCAGTTTAGAAGTGAGAAAGAAAGAAATGTGAGGGATTCTGGGAAAAATATGGCGCACACACACACACACACTCACACACACACTCACACACACACTCACACACACACTCACGTCTCCGTGGTGACGGCTGCACCTGTCTTCTACTGCTGGGTGGATTAGCGTCTCTGAAAAGCCTCACAATGGAATTATCGGCAGATGAAATGAAAAAGATAATCTGGGCACACGCCGTCACACGCCGTCACACGCCGTCTGGAGATTAGAGGCGACTCCCTTAATCAGGAAAGTAAATGACGGCGGCTTCTACGGCACATCCGGAAGCTCCCATCCAGGGAGGACGGATGGCAGTAACCCGCTCCTTTAGACATCCGGAGGGGGAAAAACGATTAAACGCCCGTCTGTCACTCATCTTCATCTGAACAACCTGCGTGAACTTTGACCTACAGGCGCCAACGTCCGAGCAGCTCCTCCTCCGCTGCAGCTGCAGGGTTTCGAGCTACAAATTAAATATGCAACTATGAGCACCAGCATGCATATCCTATTTAACGCTAGGAGCGTCACTCTGTTGGCGTTTCAGATCTCCTGATCTCACCGCTTCAAAGTCCCGCTGGACTTTCTCCCAATGAACGGGTTCTGCTCCTAAAACAAGCGTCAAATACTCCACACACACACACAAGTTATTTGAGCTGTTGTACCCGACAGCAAGAATAAACCCGCTAACAGCCCAGAATGCAACACGTAGTCCAAGAAATGCCTCCGACTGAACGCCTCAAATTATGTGTGAAGTTTTGTCTTTTGTGTTTTTTAGTAATAAAATCTCCTCGAGGGTAGAAATAAACTACTTCCCTTTCCCAAAATCAATCCAGTTCTTCCTCGCTCTGAGGTCTATGAGGGTATAAAACTTAGAAACGATCGGTCACGTTAACAATGATTTCTGAGTCCAAATTATAACCATGGAAACGAGAAAAAGAAAAGAAAATTTCAAATATATATTATATACTTGAAAAAACACTCCGAGAGATTCCTCCATTAATGTCCGAGTTATTACCAGCATCGATATCTACCGACAGCTGCAACAAACTTTCTGAATATCTCTCAAATACACACTCGTCTCCTGCGCCTTCCACTTCAGCGTCTCTGTTTAGCCCACTGAGGTCACAGCTCCACCCAAAAGGAACATCAAAGTTGCTAAGGGATCAAAGGCAGCAATAACAACATTGTGATGTCACCACTCCGAACACTACTGCTGAATGAAATCCAACATTACCAGCATTATGCTAGTTTTCAGGTTCCTCCTAAACAGGAAATGATCAAAATGACGCCACAGCCTCATTTTGAAGCCCGATCGGTTTTGAATTGTCCGCGATCCAGATCTCAGTTTCAAACTGAGACATTCAAATGAAGTTATGGCGCCTTGAAAGTCCGACAGAATGATTAATCACGACGGACACTAAATGAAAGCGCGGCTAATGAACTTTCATTCATCACGTTTTTGATCGATGAGGAAATTACATTTTAATTATCTCCCGAAACACGACGGACTTTTATCATTTTTTTTGCCTCCCTGAAGAAGAAAAGGAGGAAAGAAACAGGAGAGGAGGAAATAATGTTATTTATTATTGTTATTATTTATTCTACTACTATTTTTTTCTTATTCCATTTATTTATTCGTTTTTTTCATTAATTAATTGACTTACTTATTTACTCACTACTTAAATAATTAATAAACTTAATCATTGACTGATGAATTTGAATTTTTCTTTATTTATTATAAATTATAATATATTTTATTGACCTGACATCTCCAGTAGGGGGGGCTGCTGAGCCACAGATGCTGATGGAGGGAGTTTATTTTGGCGGGAAACCAACAGAAGTTCTGTTGGGTTGTTCTGGTTTTTCTAAATGATGGAACGCGTCCTTCAATAAAACCTTTCCACTTGGTCAAAAAGATACGCGGCGTTCCCTCGGTGCGGCAGACCATGTAGAGGCAGGCGGCGAGGACGTGCGAGGACCTGCGACCTCGGGTCAGGTGTTTGTTGAGCGCCATCTTGTAGAAGTTGAAGGCCGTGTCCAGACAGCGCTGGTTCAGCTGCAGCTGGTGACCCAGACTGTTGATGTTCTGTCTTGCTGAGGAGACACACAAACGCAGAAGAACATCAGATCACAGAAACATTCAGTTCAGCTTCTCGTCCCACTGGACCGGTTCTGAAAAGAGGAGGAGAACCAGAACGGACCATCATCTTCAACCGTTTGGGTTCAAGATGAGACATTTGGACTCGTGGGTGAAAGATGAAAGAGGAATAAAAAAGATAAAGTCACAATATTACCAGATTAAAGTTGTTGTTTTGAGAGAATTAAGTCAAAGAGATTTTTGTTGTTGTTTATTTACCAATAAAAACAACAATAACAACCCAGAACCCCTACGGCGCTGAACACATTCAACTGGGCCAGAGAGAAGGATGATGGTTATCCAACCCTTCAGACGAGAATCCACATTCAAACGTGGCGGCGGCAACAAACGGCTCGTCTTCATCGGGTGTGTGTGTGTGTGTGTGTGTGTGTGTGTGTGTGTGTGTGTGTGTGTGTGTGTGTGTGTGATGAAGTTGTGACGAGACTTTTATGGTGATGAAGGGCGAGACGACGATCATCAGGTACAGATTCAGAACAAAGAAGTCCTCAAACACACGTTCTTCTCAAGTCAAAGCAAAATCCAGGAGTGTTCCAGGTGTTCTGGAGAACACAGACACACACACACAGACACAGACCTAACTCAGACACCCACACCCACAATGACTCACACACAGACACACACACACACACCCCCCACACGCTGACTCACACACTTATACAGACAAACCCAGACACAAACTCACATACCACACACACACACAGACAGAACCAAACACACACACACACACACCTGAGGACAGGTCACAGGGACCTCAGCTGCTTCCATGTCTGAATAGGAGATAAAATGATAAACCTAGATTTTGCTGCTGACCTTTGACCTTTGCGCAAACAGAATACATAAAAGGGAACATAAAAGAAAGTTTCCTTTAGTGTTCAGTCAGAGAGATATATATATATATTTGGTGTGTATTCCATGATTCACCTCAGCTCTAATCTTGCGTTTAAACTGCAGCAGAGACATGAAGAACGACCTTTAAAGCACAAACAAACACGGCGCTGCAAACATTAAAGTCGGGTCAGAGACACGGATCTCGGTTCCGTCACAAACACGTGTTCAAATGTCCGGGATGACGCACGAGTCTGCTGGACTGTGTCATCACACACACACACACACACACACACACAACGTACATCAGCGCCGTAAATCTGATCAGCAGCAGCAGGTGAACAATAAAAGAACAAAGAGTTCATCATTACTGCCACGTGTGTGTGTGTGTGTCTATCTGTGTGTGTGTGTGTATATCTATCTATGTCTGTGTGTTTGTGTGTGTATATCTATCTGTGTGTTTGTGTGTGTATATCTATCTGTGTGTGTGTGTGTGTGTGTATATCTATCTGTGTGTGTGTGTGTGTATATCTATCTGTGTGTGTGTGTATATCTATCTGTGTGTGTGTGTATATCTATCTGTGTGTGTGTGTATATCTATCTGTGTGTGTGTGTATATCTATCTGTGTGTGTGTGTATCTATCTGTGTGTGTGTGTGTATCTATCTATGTCTGTGTGTGTGTGTGTGTATATCTATGTGTGTTTGTGTGTGTGTGTGTATATATATATATATCTATCTATGTGTGTGTGGTTGTGTCAGGTGTGTGTGTGTGTGTGTATATATATCTATCTATCTATGTCTGTGTGTGTGTGTATATATATCTATCTATGTCTGTGTGTGGGTCTATGTGTGTGTGGTTGTGTCAGGTGTGTGTGTGTGTGTGTGTGTGTGTCTATCTGTGTGTGTGTGTGTGTGTGTGTGTGTGTGTGTGTCTATCTCTGTGTGTGTGTGTGTGTGTGTGTCTATCTGTGTGTGTGTGTGTGTGTCTATCTCTGTGTGTGTGTGTGTGTGTGTGTGTGTATATATATCTATCTATGTCTGTGTGTGGGTCTGTGTGTGTGTGACCAGAGAAAAGACCCTCTGGCTGCTCTTCATAATTTAGAAGAGATGTTTGAATGTTCAGAAATGACTTCAAGTATTAGATGTAAAGAAACTTTGATGATTTCATAGTTTTGACTTTTGGCGCCATGTTGACAAAATGAAGGAAAAAAAATTGAGCTCTCACCCTCTTCATCACAGTCCTCTTCATCACAGTCCTTACAACGATAGAAGCAGAAGAATAAGTTTGTTTCTGTAGGTCATGACGTCGGATGAGATCGACGCGCTGACTATAAACATAAAAACAAGTGTGTGTGTCTGGGAATGTGAGCGGCTCTGAGCTCATCCTGTCTGACAGACTCTTCATCACCAGGTCTCCAGATGTGGGAGCAGCAGATTTAACATCAGCCCAAAACACAAACACACACACATCAGCCTAACAGTCGCACGCACACACCAGCCTAATACACATTCATCAGCCTAATACACACACACATCAGCCTAACAGTCACACACACACACACACACATCAGCCTAACAGTCACACACACACATCAGCCTAATACACACACACATCAGCCTATCAGTCGCACACACACCAGCCTAATACACATTCATCAGCCTAATACACACACACACACACACCAGCCTAATACACATACATCAGCCTAATACACACATTAACCTACGCACACACACACACACACACACAAGGTCTTGCTCAAGGACCCTACGATAAGTAGAACCTGGTGGGATTCGAACCGGCTACCTTCCGATCTTCCTATTGACAGACGCTCCGTGGGAACCGTGTGTCTAAGTGTCTATGACTACATAACCATCAGTGAGAGGAAGAACTGGATTGATTTTGCGTGAGCTCGGTTGTATATTTCAAACACTAGGTGGCGCTTTATCTCCAAACTTCTTAACCATTGGCCTGATGGGCTCTTGTTTTACAGTAGATCCTATTTTACTGTAAAAGTTGTAATCCTTCAAAATAAGAGCACTTAAAATGAGTTACTCATGATTTTTAAACTTTAAAAAAGGAAGAGAAAATAAATCAGAATCGGACGGTCAGACTTTATATAGCGCCCCCTAGTGCATCTCTAGAGCAGCATATCTAGACAATCGTACAGTGTGTGGCCCGCTTCAGGATGGAGACGGTCAGAACCTGCAGCTCTGCCAGGGTCCAGTTGCTTCAAGGCTCTACATACAGCACCTCTATGAGGAAGAGGAGTAAAGGAAACGGTTGGGGATGGAAACAAAATGAAGAACCTCCGTTTAATGAGATTTTGGATCGAAATGAATCGAAAGCCTGTTTCTTTGACACAAGTACATGAAACCCGAAATATCCAAACACATAAATAACCAAAGACACGACGGGCATGTTAGAGTAAACCCAAGCTTCAAAATAAAAGCCTCTTCAGAACAGCACCGGCATGAGGTCCAAAGGATGCGTCCCGTCTTTAGCGTCGGTTTGCAGCAGCTGCTGCCAACATAAAAGTGAGCCGCTTCCCTGTTTCCTGCCAAACAGGCGTCTCAGATGAGAAGTGGGCCAGACGCTCGGCGCCGCAGCGGTAATTAGGGTTCTTCTCGTCGATTCTAGCCTCCGGTGCGATTCTGCAGCTCCAAACTCCAAACAGTCCCTGATTTCCTAACAGCCGCCACTAGATGCATAATGAGTCGCACCTCGAGGTGTTTGACTGAACCGAAAACTGGGCCAGAGGGATCCGGGTTGACGTTTATGTGTCAACAGAATCAGATCAAACTCTCCGGGGGAGGGAGGTGTTTGGATCAGAACCCAACAACAGCCGGGTAAAGGGAGGCGCGTCATCATTACCGGGACATCGCCGCTTATCTGAGACCAGAATCAGATTTGACGGGCTCGATGGAACGACGGCCCACGCTGTTGGTACGTCCCCTAAAATCCCCCCAATCCCCTGATTCAACTCCTCAAATGAAATGACGTCATGTGTGAGACGCTGTCTTTTTAAAAAAAAGAAATTAAGGAAAATAAGGAACATATGATCGAAAGGAGATTTGTCGATTCTTCTGAACCACATTTGGACTCAGTCAAAACGGTTGAGAAATGAGTGTCTGAGAACTTTTGGAGACAACGCGCCCCCTAGTGGCTGAAATATGCAAATGACCTTTCTTAAAGTCAATCCTGTAGACTGAAGGTGGTACTGAACCACAACTAAAACATCAAAGAGGCTAAAACGAGGAGGAGGAGGAGGAGGAGGGAGGGACCTGTGACACCCTACTGTGCAATGACAATGTGGGCGAGTCAGAGCGCCACCGACCAGACAGAAGAAGAAGAAGAGGTGGTTCTGTCTGAGAGAGACCCAGCTCTTCTTCAGGCATAACACACACACACACACACACACACACACACACACACACACACACACACACACACACACACACACACACACACACCTGTGACTCTGCAGCATCAGCTGAGCAGACGGCCGTCACCACGGTAACCAGATGCTGGCAGTCCCAGCTGAACTCTGGCTCTCTGCCCTCAGCTGACATCTCCTTCTTTCTGTTTGTGTCAGAACCAGAACCGCTGAGACTAAAGTCCAGCTTCGGTTCTAAGTGTCTGCAGACGAACCTCGTCAACAACATGACATAATCGTCTCGGTTCAAGCATCATCTTCACAATCTGCTCCATTCACATGTAGAAAAGATGGAGTCAGTTAAATCTCTGGGAGATCCTTCTGACCCGTCATGTTTCAGCTGCTTTGGTTCTGATGAAAGCGCCACCAGGTGGACATGAGAGGCAACAGCAGAAATACTTTATTCTTGAGTGTATAAATATCTGGAGGCCGTAAAAACCATAAAACGACTAGAAACGATTAGATAAACCCAATTTGAATAAAATGAGCAAACCTGCAGGGATTCAAACCCGCGTCTCTGTGTGGAGGAATTAATCTGGCGGTCTCACCTCTGGCCAGCGTCTGAGCTCTGGACTCCCGACCCACGCTCGTCAGGTGTCCGTCTCCAAAGGACGGGTTGGTTCCTCCGGCTGAAGACGGACAAAGAAAAGCTCGTGTCAGAATGTGAAGAACTTTAACCTCCAATATTACCGCAACTTCATCGCCACAGATTAACCACCGCTGGAAATGACACATTGGAAAGACGACTACAGATACAGATAAAAAGAAGAGGAAGAGGAAAAAATATAAATAATAATAATAATAATAATAATAATAATAACCCGTCCAAACAGACAACAAATCATTAAATAACATTTTTTTTGTGCATGTTAGAAAGTATTCTGATTTGAAGTGTAATCAGACACCGCCCTCTAGTGGCCCCTCAGGAGAACTACAGCACAGAAACTCAGTCTGCTGCAGCGGCCTCAGCGGGAGACAGACGTCCTGCAGAATGAAGGTCAGACATAATCTGGAGGCAAACGTTCCTCTCAGATAAGCAGCTGCTGAACAGCAAACAAAAAAACACAGACACACACACACACACACACAAACACACACACACACACAAACACAGACACACAGCGGGTAACCTGCCGAGTAGAAACACACAAGAGCCAAACAGTTTCTGAGCCCAGGAGGGAATTATTCGCCCACCAAACTTTGCTCGTGTCCGTCTGTCCATCTGTTTACTCATAACTCACGCAACTAAACAAAAAATGCACACAAAAACAAACCACACAGGAAGTTCAAAGCACAGCTAGAAATCCCTGAGCGAGCTCTGAACTCCGCCGCGGTGCAAAAGGAGCAGAGATGGAAATTTCTGTCCCCAGAATCAATCACAACGTTTCAATTACGATACTTTCTGATTAATGGAACTATTTGAATAATAATTATTCCATATGGATTTAAATTGATATCCTTATGTTCCACAGGCAGAGTGTTATTACCTCCGCCAGACAGGCCAGTTAAACTTCTACCTTTGTTTGTTTGTTAGCCAGATTACAGAAAATCTAATGGATGGATTGACATGGAATTTTCCCAAGACGTTGGTTCTGTCTTCTCCCTGATAGGATTACATTTTGGTCACGTTAGGTCATGAGCTGACGTCACATTCAAGTTCTCTTCTCCGTGGCGGGATGGGAGACTTCTGGAGGTTTTGGATCATAATAGACTTTTTCTGGTGGGTTCTTACGGCGGATACGACCGGCGCCATCAGGACTTTTTGGTGCCGTAACCATGTGGATGTTACCAAAGTACGCGTAGAATTGATTTAGCGTTTATACTTGTACATCAATTAAGAAAAGATCGTTGTGATAATGACGCGGAATTCTTTCATTTTACTACAAAGTTCCAGCTGTCGTCCATATACAGAAAGGTTTATCCCCAAATAGCCCCCAGTCCCCTGCATTTTACCATCAATCCCCCTGATTGAACTCCTCACATTAAATGTGACTCTTAATAATCTCAAACAGCCCATAGTGACTCAACCTAACTGTTTCTATGATGTCATCAGTCTGTTCTAGGATCAGATCCCACAGTGACTCAACCTAACTGTTTCTATGATGTCATCAGTCTGTTCT
>VRLP01009254.1:0-13422 GCA_009660295.1 Lophius piscatorius
ACATGTTAGCTGTACTATGTCGTCACAAAGAATTACATGTTAGCTGTACTATGTCGTCACAAAGAATTACATGTTAGCTGTACTATGTCGTCACAATGAATTACATGTTAGCTGTACTATGTTGTCAGAATGAATTACATGTTAGCTGTACTATGTCGTCACAAAGAATTACATGTTAGCTGTACTATGTCGTCACAATGAACAACATTTTAACTGTACTATGTCGTCACAATGAATAACATGTTAGCTGTACTATGTCGTCACAAAGAATTACATGTTAGCTGTACTATGTCGTCACAAAGAATTACATGTTAGCTGTACTATGTCGTCACAATGAATTACATGTTAGCTGTACTATGTCGTCACAATGAATTACATGTTAGCTGTACTATGTCGTCACAAAGAATTACATGTTAGCTGTACTATGTCGTCACAAAGAATTACATGTTAGCTGTACTATGTCGTCACAATGAATTACATGTTAGCTGTACTATGTCGTCACAAAGAATTACATGTTAGCTGTACTATCTCGTCACAATGAATTACATGTTAGCTCTATTATCTTCGCACAAAGATTTCAGCTCAGGTTGCGTTCAGGTACAGTCGTCCTCAGACCCGTTCTGTCACATCCTTTCGTATGAAATTCCCAGAGCTCTTTTCCTGTTCTTGCTTACATCAGCGTTGATAAACTGGATCGGTAGATCTCACGCACGCAGATTGTTGTTTAGCTGGAACACTGGGCTACCTCCTACGTCAGGTCTTGAAGAACTTTAAGTCCGTTGAAACCTCAGTCTGCTGGTCTGCTGGTTTGGCTGACGTCGTGGAGTGGTTCTGTGCCAGAAGGTTCTTAATTCTGAAGGAGAATTCAGAATGAGGCAGTAAATAATGGAAGCAGGAGGAAATTAGCTCCTTTTCCTTTAAAAACAGAACTACTGCTATCCTCTTTGTACGTAAGAGAGAACGATGACTGCTCCTGACCTATAAACCTCTCCACAGCTACTCCGTGTAACGGGCCGGAGAAGTTCAAGTGTCGGAGCGGGGAGTGTATCGAGATGAGCAAAGTGTGCAACAAGGCCCGGGACTGTCCCGACTGGAGCGACGAACCCATCAAGGAATGCTGTGAGTGAAAGAAACCGATGGACCTTGTTGCGGTTACAGTATTTTGTTTATAATGTTCAGTCATCCAAACATTACTGGATTACCAGCAGGAGGAAATAGACATAACATTATAACCACTCGCATGTCAGAGTAACAGACATTATATGGTTACCATGGTTACCTGTCAGTGGGCGGGATGTATCTGGCAGCGGGATATACTTGTTTGCTACTCCATTGGCAAGGAGCCAAGTCAGAGCCCCGTCACAGTATAACGTAATCGGATCTTGGCTCTAGACCAACCAAGACTTGGTGCTTGTCTTGCACTATTTTTGAAAGCCAGGTGGTGGTTCTTAGGCTGTCGAAAAGCAAAAAACTGGTGCTAAGTCAGGCTCCAGCTCCAAACTAGCCCTGGAACCAACTGGGTGGGAATGGGTTCTGAGAGACTTTGACAAGGAGCAGACTTTGATGGTGTGGTGAGCTGGTGTGAGGCAGAGGGATGCGTGGGTGAGTAAAGGCTAGCCCGTGATGTCTGACCCCACAGAACATCTACTGTAGAACAAGCTGATGAAAAATGTTCCTGCTGGTTCTGATGGAAAGGTGTCGGAACACAAGGTGACATCACAGAGCTGTTTCAACAGCAAAGAAGGACAGACACAATGAGCCAGGTGGTTATAATGTTGTGGCAGATGAGTGACCTATACATGTATGCTAACAAGGTTGTGGACGTCTGATGTTTTCGTCTTTTTCTGTGGCTCATCACTGGTTAAATGATACTTTCTATTTTTAGTTTTTCTGATTCCAGCTCTGGTGATCAATCCTCAGTCCTCTGATCTGTGAAAGAGAATAATTTAGAGGCACCGTTAGTTCTCCCTCACTGAACTGCAAACACATTTACGGCTGCAGAACTGGATTTATCTGCAAGTCCAGGCATTGGTGTGCGCCGGAGGAGCAGGAAACGAGGGTGAACTCACCAGGAGCCGTCTGCCTCCTAAACAGTGGCTCTAAACTCTAAGTCCAGATGTAAGAGACCTCCTGTGGCTCCGTCTACAGCGGACATGGACATCCAGGAAACCCAGTCCAACATTCTACTAGGGGTCCAGTGTCTTCAGCGGGGGTGAAAGGTCAAACCCATGTTTAGCCTAAACTGTTAGATCTTTGAGACCTTACCTTAAATATGTCTGAAAGCACCCAAATACCACCACAATAAATCAAGACCGGCAGTTCTTCAGAGTTTAGTGCTCTTACTGGACCACGACATCATCGGAGGGGTCTTTGTACCGGCCCCGTCAGTATTGTGGCTCCAGGTGGTAAAACTGCGTTAGTGTCTTTGTTCTGAGTGCAGTATGATAATGTACAGGATCATCTACGTGGTTAGTGAGATCATCTGATGATGATGATGATTCTTCCTGCTTCAGATCTAAACGAGTGTCTGATCAACAACGGCGGCTGCTCTCACATCTGTAAGGACATGGTGATCGGCTTCGAGTGCGACTGCACGCCTGGACTTCAGCTCCTAGACCACAAGACCTGCGGAGGTGGGTTTCCTTCATGTCACAACCATCTGAGATGATTGACAGCTGCAGTATTAATGTTCTCCCACCCTTCTGCCCGGTTCAAAAGCAACTGTTCTACTTTAGCGGGTGGGTCAGACATGTTGTTCCTCTGAGGTTCTCCTGCTCTCACCCGACCCGTTTGCCCTCTGAGGGCTCGGTGTTTAGTCTGCCTGTAATCAGTGTTCTGAACGCTCCCAATCCCACACGGTTCTGCGACTGAGCCACTGGTGTGTTTAATCCTGTCTGGAATGAACTGAGGGGCGGGTTCTATTCCAGACTGGAGAAAACTGCTACTCTCCTGAGAAGATTAGTTTGGAGCAGCGTGTTAATAAAGGCCGACAGCATCGATAGCTTTAACTTCTATGGTGCCTTCCAACATCTACCAGAATCTGATCGGGTCTTTTCTACCCATCGGTTCTGTCTGCTGACAGGAGAATCTCAGACGGTTGGTGTCGGACTGAGTTACCTGGCTGCCGGTTTCCCTTTGTGACCTGGAAAGTTGAATTGTGCTGTTTGATGTCCAATGATGGACTCTTTTCAGCCAACTCTGACGCTTTAAAGTCTATACTCCGTCATGTTTGGCACGAGGAGTCACAGGTGGATTTAACACGACATGTTACCAAAGTAAACCGTGATGTTCTGGACCCATAACCCGGTCAAACGGAACAAACCCAGATTTGAAATGTAGCAATGTAGCTGAGGCACCTCAACTCTGTGAAGAAAGGATGCAACACAGAAAGAGCACAGGGTTATCGAAGGTCAACCACATGGACCCAGCAGGGATTCAGATAAATCCCCATTTACATATAAACATAGAAGGTGGTTTGATAATTAATAATAATCGATGCACAGCCCATGTTTAAAGTGACTGTATTTGAAGCTGCTGCTTCCTGGGTCCATTCTTTTAGTTAATCCGTCTAAACGTTACATCCTTTGAAGATAAAGTTAGATAAAGTAGAATGTTGTCCAGGCCCAGAAGAAAGGTGCTGCATGATGTCACCAGCTGCAGATGTGACATCACAGGAAAAACAATGTTGGATGTTTGCTGTATGCAAACAATGTTGGATGTTTGCTGTATGCAAACATCCCTCTGACCGAAGTGTTCTGCAGACTGGATGAACTTGGATGAACGTAACGTCTCAGACTCCTCCCCTCCTCTTCCTCACCTCCTCCTCTCCTCTCTGTGGGTGCAGACATCAATGAGTGCCTGAATCCTGGCATCTGCAGTCAGATCTGCATCAACCTGAAGGGAGGATATAAGTGCGAGTGCCACAACGGCTACCAGATGGATCCCACCACCAGCGTCTGCAAGGCTGTGGGTGAGTCTGAGGAGAACCCTCTGAACCAGCAGGAAGAAGGAAACCAGTACCAGACTGGTTTCCTTCTCTGTTCACACTTTCATTTCACCATCTCAGCTTGAGAAAACTTCAAACCCAGTAGAATCACACTGCCAATTGTTTGTAATATTCCTTTATTCCCTATGTTGAGCAAGGTCCTGAAAATGACCCCCGCCGCAAGAAGACGTGATGAAAGAGTTCCTTTAGAGCAGGTTGGGCGACAGATCGTGTTTGCACACATCGGATTGCACCTCATTCAGGACTGTCTTTAATGTCACTTTAAATGTTAATCACAACCAACAATCTGTTGTTCCCTCAGCCGACCCGGTTATCTCTGTTTCTAGGTGGGAGGATAGTTTGGAGGATGAGAATGAAGGAAAAGCCGGGATCACACATTTATGTGGCAGAAAAGTTCAGTTTTTCTCAGTCTGGACCAGACGTGAACCAGTTGGGTCACAAAATCAAATCAATGCTTTAACCTTATGAAGTGCTTGAATCTTGAACCGAGCTTTTCAAATCCAAATAGAAGAAGAAGAAATCCTTTATTGATCACATAGTCACACAGTCAGAGTCTTTTTCCTTTTATCCACAATGGCCCAGAACTTTCATTCAACTATGATCTGAAACATTACTAAAGGACTCACATTTCTACATTGCTTCAATCTTTGGTCAGAGACTGCCATCAGGAGAGTCCGTTAGGTTCTGTTCAGATGGATTCTGGGTCTCAAACATCAGGAAGTATAACCTGAGTTCTGGTGCGGAGGTGTCTTCATCTGTTCCACAGCTTCAGCTTCCAAGAGTAAATTCCAGACGAGACAATTTCAGAATTCCAGGGCAATCCAGACGGAACCGACATGAAAACGGGTCACCGTAAGCGAGCGCTTCCACCGTTAAAGAGCAACACCTGTCTTCTGCCCTCAGGTAAGGAGCCCTGCCTGATCTTCACTAACCGACGAGACATCCGCCGTCTGGGTCTGGAGAGGAAGGAGTACACTCAGATAGTGGAGCAGCAGAGGAACACGGTGGCTCTGGATGCAGACTTCAACCAGCAGACCATCTTCTGGGCTGACGGGAGTCAGAAGGCCATCTACAGGTAGGTCCTGGATCACCACGCAGCCACTGTCAGGAAGAATGGCTGCTCTCTGCTCCTTCATGGGACTCATTCTGCATTCTCAACTCATGCCTCTCCAGCATGTCTCCATCTTTTCGGGGTTAAGTGATCGGTGTTGGACTTTTGTTGTTGTATTTACTTGTTTTTGTTTGTTTGATCACTGCTGGCTGTGAACCAGTTTACCCCCGGTGAAAGTAAAGACCCGTGAAACTATTAACAATAATAATATAAAAACTATCGTGTAATTTGATAGTTCCCTCAACTTTTTATTCATTCGCAAAGGTTTTCTTGTTTTGTAGCGTCAGACGTGCGGTGTCTGAGAGAGAGAGACCTCAACGAGGAGGATTTTCACCACAGCTGTCTTTTCTTGTGTGTCAGCACATTACTCCGTCGAGATTACCAAACATAAGTTGCTGGGGTTCCATGGGTTGGCGGGGTTGCTGGGGTTGGCAGGGTTCCATGTTTTGGCGGGGTTCCATGGGTTGCTGGGGTTCCATGTTTTGGCGGGGTTGCTGGGGTTCCATGTTTTGGCGGGGTTCCATGGGTTGGCGGGGTTCCATGGGTTGGCGGGGTTCCATGGGTTGGCGGGGTTCCATGGGTTGGCGGGGTTCCATGGGTTGGCGGGGTTCCATGGGTTGGCGGGCTTCCCAGGCTTAATAGGACACTCTTTAGACGCCAGTGTTATTCTAAGAAAATATTCTATTTTGATATCAAGAATTCAAAAGGCTGTAGCTTGGAAGTGGCCAGAGATAAAACCATACTGTAAATGAGACAAATATAGAATATAATCCAAAATTCATGACCATGACTCATCTAATTTGCATATTATATGCAAATTGACGTCCCAGTGCGGCGTCCATTTTAGGAGTACGTAAGCACTTTGATTTCACAGGAAAGCTTACATCCCCGGCACAGTTACATCACAAAACCACTGTTGGCATCTGGACTTTGGTTTTAGTTGTCCACTGGCTAAGAACTGGTGAGCATATCTGCTCTTCCTCACTTGTCAAATAAACCCAGCAATCATCTTCACTATTTACAGCGCTATTCGGACCGCCCCTGCTGCTTCCACTGCTTTCACTTTTATGTTTTCCACATCCATAAACTCTATGTATTCCCGGATTTCCCCCACCCCTCGGAATTATCATGTCCGACATGGTGCTTCGTGTAAACGTCACTATAGACAGGCGCAGTAGAATGTTGGACTGGTTCTGATAAGGTCCGTCTGCAGCAGAATGTTGGATTAGATGTTAGTTCTGAATGGTTCTTATATGGTCCGTCGAGGGTGAGGTACTGCCCTCGTTTGAACTCGTCACATTTGTTGGATGGATTTATCTTTGTCCCTCACCTTAAAGAACCTATAGTGGGAGGAGTGTAAAGTGGGCCTGCGACGGTTCTACTGAATGTTTGAACTCTGATTAGGGTCGGTTCTGTTCCTCACAGCACTGTTCTGGACAGACGAGTGGATGTCGGCACACACAACAAAGTGATAGACAACGTTCAGAGTCCTGCGGGGATCGCAGTGGACTGGATCTACAAGAACATTTACTGGACGGATCTCGGCACCAAATCCATCTCCGTAGCCAACTTCAATGGAACCAAGCAGAAAGTTCTGTTCAACAGAGGTCTGAAAGAACCGGCCTCCGTCGCTGTGGATCCACTCTCAGGGTTGGTGGAAAGAGTTTTTACTACTGGTACCAGTGGTCATGTGACCCACATGTTTCACACTCATGGTTTGTCCTGTAGGTTCCTGTACTGGTCTGACCGGGGCGAGCCGGCCAAGATCGAGAAGTCTGGTATGAACGGCGTGGACAGACAGGTTCTGGTGGCATCGGACATCCAGTGGCCTCATGGAATCGCTCTAGGTAATAAAACACACCGACACACACAGATGAACACATGTTGCGTGGCGTCCTCAGGAGGCGTGGTCTCTGGTTTTCACATAGCTGGTCGGTCCAGCTGGATCGGATCGAGCTTCAGTCTGCGCTCCTAAATCTTCCTACGTTCTGATGTTCATTTTACTTTTCTGTTTTGTTCCTAATGGTCCCATCTTGGGCTGAGCCAGAACCTCCCAGGAAGAGTTGGCCCACCCGCTGAGGACCGGACCCTTGTCCGTCCTCTCAACCCCGGTTCTTCAGCTCCCTGCACACACCAACGCTTAAATCAATCTCCGTCTCCTATCACTCCATCCTTTCTCCTCTGTTGTTCCTTTCCTCCCATCCTTCTGTCTCCTCTCTCCTCCCTCCCTCTCATGTCTCACCTCCTTCGTTCTACATTCCTCCCAGATCTGATCAAAGGCAGGCTGTACTGGGTCGACTCCAAGCTGCACCAGCTCTGCAGCGTGGACTTGAACGGAGAAAACCGGAAGAAGGTCCTCCATTCTCCAGAGTTCCTGGCTCATCCCTTCGCTCTGACCGTGTTCGAGGTACCGCTGCTCCTCTCCCTCTTCTGACACTGAGGACATGAGACACTTTGATGTCCCACAGGGGACACTCAAGGGGAGGAGGAGTTCAGGGTGAAGTTAGGAGTGATGCATGAAGGAGATCTGGGGGTTTAGGAGAGATTTTTATTTGCTCAAGAGCATCTTCTCTTCAATCAATACTGAGTAGGTCTTATTTTTAGATGGCGGCGATCCACCGGTGCCGGGAGGCCTAGTTTGATGACCGTTTCAGCGAGTGGGTCAGCGGACCATCGCCTCTGAGTCACAGAACCGTGGACCTCAGGCTCTAAGCCACACCCACTCTCTCCCACTCAGGCCGATGAGGGGGTATTAACGCCTCCACGTTAAATACAGCCTTTCTTCTCCGACATGTTAGTAAGCGCTGAGCAGACTTCAGTGGATCCACCAGAACATCCAGGAATGTGGTGAGCTCCTGGAGATGGAGAACTTTTAGGGAGGGAAGCGGGCTCTGTGGTTAGCAGAGTGTTGGAGACCTGGGTCACTGGGCGTGGATTCGTCACGTGGTGCCGGTTAACTGGGTCCACATGTTAACACTGCTGTCTGGTATCGACCCGTGTACAAGGACGCCTCACACTCATCTAACCTTGGCAACGCCACAGACTCTCATGTGACAGTACTCTGGTGTTTAAAACACAGATTGAGCTTTAAAAATACAAAATCTTTATTCTTGACACTGGAAATTCAAAACACAAAACCAACGTTTTCACAGCAACACCTACAGAACTAAACAGAACACTGCCGCAGAGTCAGAGCTCCAGCCCGGGTCCTAGTCTGGTGGAGCTCATCCCTCCTGTCATGTGGTGACGATCAGGTGACCTCACCAGCTGCATTATATCTTTGCTGTTTCGTCTGACTCGCTCCTTTGTCTCGCCAATAGTTGTTCCTCAGGAGCTGGTCCGACGCCGGCTCTGAAGCGGTGACAGGTGACCCACGTGTGCCAATAAGCCGTCTATCTGTCTTCTATCCAGGACAGAGTTTTCTGGACAGATGGTGAGAGTGAAGCCATCTATGGTGCCAATAAGTTCTCCGGTTCTGACGTGGTGACGCTGGCCAAGAACCTGAACGAGCCACAGGACATCATAGTGTACCATGAGCTGATCCAGTTGTCGGGTAAGAACCTGCCGGGTTCTGATGAATGTTACAGCTGTCAGATATTCATGAGAATATCTTCATGAGAATCCAATCCAACTGTTGATCCGGTGTGCAGGGACCAACTGGTGCTCAGAGAAAGGTGGAAACGGAGGCTGTAGCTACATGTGTCTTCCTGCGCCGCAAATCAACAAACACTCCCCCAGATTCACCTGTGAGTGTCCCGACGGACAGGAGCTGGCTACTGACGGATCACGCTGCAGACCCGGTGAGTCCAAGCACCACAGTGGTGGGGTCCTTCTGGTCCATCCTTCTATCGGTTTGTGCGTGACGGAGACTCCTCCGAGTCTGCTCTGTAGCGCCCCCAGTGGTGCCAATCTTTTCTGCTCTGTTTTCAGACCCATATAAAGTCTGTGACGGAGGTTCTGATCCCACTGCATCATCACAGTTTGGGTTTCTCCTGTGGTGGGAGCAGCGAGGTCTTTGGACATCAGTGTTCTGTTGGGTTGAAGGGGTCACTAAACTGTTTCATTCAGATCCCCTAATTTTGGGAAACGAGTAGCAAAAAAACCAGCCAGAACCATCAGCAGCTTCTTTTCTACACGTCCCTACAACGTGGCCGATGGGTTGAAGAACTGTAAATCTGTTGCGTCACCTGTCCTGTGTTTGTGTTTTCGTTTTACAAGCACACGGCAATAAAAATAAAGAGTCCTATCAAAAAGGCAGTCCCGTCAGCCATCGGGTCGTTCCTTCTCTCTTGAAGAACTTGAACGCTCTTGAATTCAGAGCACATACTCTGCTGATTGGACTGAGTCCAAAGTCCAGGACCGTCTCCCTGACAACTGTGTGAACGGAAGGCTGCATCGCCGGGCCGCTGTCTTTAAGAACCTCTCTTCCCTCCTGCTTCTGAGGCGAGTCGGAACCAAGACTGGATTCAACATTCTCCCTTTGTGATAACTTTTCCTGCTGCTGCCTTCAAACTCGTCTGTTTCCAGTTTGTGTAAAAGCTCTCCAGGAAATGAGTTTTGATCGGTGTGATGTGTAAAGTTGTTTTAAAAGCTTCCTCTGATTCTGTGCAGCGCTTTCCTTTCTTCTTCTTCTTACCAGAAGTGTAACAATAAACTTAAGTCAAACAGAACTTTTCAAACAAACTTACAAGATGCTTTTAATTACAGAATCAAATAGAGGATCAAATCTATGCGGCTACGTGAAAACTACTAAAAAAAAGAGAACAGACATTCAACGAAACGGACCAATATAAAGTTTCCTTTGGAATAAAGTTCTGTTGAAGACGGCAGTCAAAAGGTTTAACGGAGGTTCAAGAGTCTGTCGGATCTCCTCGGGGAGATGGTTCTAAAGATTGTGGGCCTGGACCCAAAAGGTCCGTTACCCCCCCCAGTCCATAGCCTGGACTGAAGGCTAAGGCTGACTTTTAGCACTTTGAGATTTGATCAAAATGTGAAGTGCGTTATAAATTAAATGTATTATTATTAAGGACAGCAAACAGATCACACACCTCTGGTTTGGACCGGAGCAGGAGAGGGGACCTTGAAGGTTCTGTCAAACTGTAAAATCGATTCTAAAAGTAACCAAAAGGCTAAAATGATCATTTCAGACTGTCGGCTAACGTCTCTGCTCTCGGTACCGATCACAAATATCCAACCCGAAGACTGGTCTCGGGTCATGGTCTGATGCAGACGCTGTTGTAGCAAAGGTTTTTGCAGTGAAGAGTTAAAGACCGAAGCAGACCTGAACCTGGAACCCAATGATCCTGGTCCCTCCTCCAGAGGAGCCCACGGGTCGTCTCTGAGGTGGGGTATATTCCACTTTTAGGAGCTCTGGAGCTCCAACCCTGCTCTGCGGAGAATGTGTGACGGCTTCCATACAGGGGGTGTCTGCAGACCGACCCGCCTCCAGGCCCGTTTGTTGACCTGGGTTCTCCTCCTGGCTCTTTGGAGCTGCTGTGTGGATTCTTGAACTTCGCTGCAGCGTTTTAGTTCTTGCTGTTTGAGGTTCTGTGTCTGACAGTAGATGCTCCTGCATGTTAGCATGTTTATCAGCTCGCTCTTTAAGAGTGAGTCATTGTGGGCGTGGCCAAGGAGAGACTCCTGTCAATCACTGAATGCTCCTCAGAGTTGGGATAAAAAAGTTAGTTGGAGGCTCAGCTAACGTGTTTATCCTGTAGTACAACTGGACCGACCAGAACTGTGGAGCTTGTGTGGTTCCAGCGCTGACCCGCTCTAATCCTGTTAGCAGAAGAAAGCAGTAGCACCGGCTCTTCACTTCAGGCGCCACGCTGGAGGTTCCACACAACAACCTTCAGGGGTTCTCAGTTCCCACGGTTTGTGTCCCAGGAGATCAGTCATCAGGTCCAGATTGGTTTACACTCTAGATTCGGCTTTGATGATATTCTACACAAACCCTTGAAATCCTAGTCTACATTGAAACCTGCTGCATGTTTCACCAGACAGAACTCTGCTGCCTTGCCAAAGAGAGTCGTCTTTTAAAAAAACACCAGATAGTTGAACAGGACTCCAGTTGTTTTCTGTTGGCTGAAATGGACAAGAACTATCTAAGGGAAGACCTGAGTTTACTTCTCTGATCCTACTGCTTCACATCAGTCCAAATGATGGTTGATATTAGTGCGGCCGATTCTGATCTGACCCAATAGTCGGATGTAACTCTGTCAGTCCGAGAATAAATGAATATTTGTTTCTGCCTGAGAAACCCGGCAGAACCAGAGCGCTCGGTTCAGATTTAGAGTTGGAGGGTTTAGTATGCGATGAAGGCTGTACAGCCCAGATTCTGTTGTAGAGCACTAGTTTGCAATCGGGATTCTTGAAAGCAGTTGTCTGCTGAAGGCTGTGTGCTAAATATTCTCAGAAGATTAAAAATAAATTTGTCATCACAGAAGCAGGCATGTGTCGCCTGTTCCTCCTCAGGTGTGTCCTCGTTCAGAGGCCTACACCCTAAGAAGCAGGTGCTGCTACCTGAATACAGTCGACAGGCAGTGAGACGTTTTAAATGAGACCAAATAGTCTACAGAGTATTTCACCGACTCTTCTTGCCGTCATTGTTCGGTCACGGAGCTCAGAGTTTACGTTTGATCATTCGTCGTAGTTAATATGTCGTAAAAGAAGAAGCTGTGGAGTGGGTGAAGATGGTTCTGGAGGTGACACATGTCAGAGAGAGGGATGAGGATGAAGATTGAAACTGGTGATTTGATAGATAGAATCTTTATTAATCCCAAAAAGGGGAAATTTAGTTGTTGGAGCAGCTCCAATTTACAGGTACTCTAAAGGATGTCTATAAGTTGTATTATCATATAGTATATATAAATGATAGATATAAATAGATCTCTATCTATCTATAGATAGATAGAGATCTATCTATAGATAGATATATAAATATCTCAGATAGGGGTCCGGCTTACATCATCCATCCATCCATTCATTCATGGAGGGTTAGAGCCGTGTGTATATGACATAAGAGTCGACAGCGAGCGATTGATTAAACGCTCCAAATGTTTCCAAACGTCACTCAATCATGACAGACCAAATCACTGTCCTCATATATGAATGAAAGGATAAACACTTGATTAGCCTCCGTTTCTCTGCACCTTCCTCTTTCAGCTGTTTTCCTGCTACGTTTCAAAAATGATTTTTTGTTTTTTCAAAACCAGAAGTTTCCATGCAGACGTGTCGGTAAACAAAAGTATTTAAAATAGTTTTCCTTAATATTCAGTAGAATGTTTGTTTTGTGTTACAGAGGCTAATGTGAGTACATCCATCCAGGTGGATTCCACAGCCAGAGGTTCTGCTGCTGCCTGGGCCATACTGCCCATCTGTGAGTGGACACACAAACACACACACACACACACACACACACACACACACACTCTTACAGCCACACTCACATAAAACACACGTCTCCCGCCTAAGTTGTAAGTTTGACACATCGTCATAGTGAGATCAATGGATCTGTTTCATTTCTATATTTACTTCAGTGATGCTGGCGATGGCGGCGGCGGGCGGATACCTGATGTGGAGAAACTGGCAGCTGAAGAACCAGAAAAGCATGAACTTCGACAACCCAGTCTACCTAAAAACCACAGAAGAAGACCTCAACATCGACATCACGCGGCACGGCGCCGACGTGGGACACACCTACCCCGCGGTGAGCACGTGATGAAGTGTCCTTTGAGCAGAGAGCATTGTGGGTAAGGGGGATCAGGCCTAGGAAGCAGCAGTTTGTGGTCCATCAGAATGAGGACCATTCATGTTGTATTTGCTGACGGAGCAGAATCACGGATGGTCGTTAATGACCTCTACTCTCATCCTGACCTCTTGACCTTCTGTAATCCTCGCTACGCAGCGCCTCGCTCCACATGCAGATTAAACGGATTAACCTAAAACCTGCCAGATGCACAAGATAAGAGACAGACCTCTGCAGTGACCTTCTGTCCCACCCAACCGTCCCACATCTCCTGCTGACCTCCTCTGTCAGCCTGTCCATCACCATAGCAAACAAAAGGGGTTCAGGATCTGATCCTTGGTGCAGTCCCACCACCACCTTGAACTCATCCATCACTCCTGCTGCCCACATCACCGCCATCATGCTGCTCTCTACATATACTGTCCCACTCTAACATACTTCCTGTCCCACTCTAACATACTTCCTGTCCCACTCTAACATACTTCCTGTCCCACTCTAACATACTTCCTGTCCCACTCTAACATACTTCCTGTCCCACTCTAACATACTTCCTGTCCC
>VRLP01009255.1:0-13411 GCA_009660295.1 Lophius piscatorius
GGTTATAGATTCTGCTAAAAAGGAAAGTTTTAAGTCCTTTTTTAAATGTGTCAGTCGTCTGTGGAGCCCTGAGATGGTCAGGGAGGGTATTCCACAGACGAGGAATACCTACAATATAATATCCACAGACCCCGTTTCCCCTCTAAGAGTTTAGTTTAAATTGATGATGATACATTTTTGGTTTCTTTGTCTCGTGACCTTCGACCACAGTCACTTTTTATTTAATCTTTCTGCTTACTTCACACATTCAGCGCCGAGTCTGTCCATCTGCTGGCATGGAGGTTTATATTTTTAGAAGGTGTAGCAACTGGAACAACTGTATGTTTTAAGTGACTCATCATTCGAAATGTATTGACGTAAACTCTCAAAAAAAACATTTAAGCTTCATATTTAAGATTGTGTGTATTTTTTAAATGTATGTAAAGTTTCCATGAATTTTGGATTACATCATTTTAACTAAAATAAACTTTTTGTGATTCATGTTAGTTACTTAAACGTGAATGAAATAAGTAAAAGTGATATTTATGCAATTTTTCTAATACATTTTACATGTTTTAAATATAAACAGTTTTATGTATTCATAATCAATAAATTGGATTTATTTCATCTAATGCAAATATCTATTTTATAATCAGAATGAATAAATACAATGTCTTTAAAATACTTAATGACAAAGTAATGCAATAAACTGAATATACTCTTTTAATAAACCCCGATAAAAAATAAATAATTTCCTAAATATTATATATATACCAATCTCATCAATTTTAACTAAATTAATCATGCTTGTTCTAAAACCAGACATATTTTTTAATGAATGGAACTTAATTGTTTTAAAAAATTACCAAATTTATGCTGATTCTATGAAAGTTTTTTTTTTTCAATAATTTACATTAAAAAAATTTTTTGTAGAAGCAATTACTTAATATGTAACAATATCAAGATAATTTTTTTAGTGTACGTCTATGTGCTACACTAAAAGTTCTCCAGTACATTTAGCTGATAACACTAACATACTTTTACTTCAGTAAAGTTTTCAATGCATGCATGTTTACTTGTAGTGGAGTATTTATTACAGTGTGGTATGAGTACCTTTGCTCTTCTCTTACTCTTCCTCCACCACTGTGACAGGATACCTGAGATAATCCTATTTCTAATGACATCATGACCGTGTACTTTGAAGCAGCCTATGACGACCAGAACCTGCGGTCACGTGTCCATGTGGCCGTCCAATCAGTTGCGGGGTTCCCGGGAGTCCCGCCCCTCCTGCTGTGGTTTATATTAAAGCAGCAGCAGCTGGAAATCAGTTGGAGCTGGATCGGAAGGTGGTCCCGACACAGCAGCAGAACCTCAGCCTCCCTTCAATGGATGGAACTTCATTCTAAGCCCAGAACCTCTGACAGAAGCTACACCTTTTTATTCTCTGATCCTCATTATTAACGATTGAAAGGATGACGGAAGGGAACGGAGTCCGGGAGGGGGAGGCAGCGGGTGAGGATGTGGCGCCTGATGTTCAAGAGAACGAGAAAGCGGAGGAGGAGGAGAAGGAGAACGGGGACGGTGCAGTGAAGGTCCCGGTGCAGCAGATGAGTACCGGACCGGAGGGGGAGGAGGAGGTGGAGTTCGTTCACCCTGAGGGGGGGTGGGGGTGGATGGTCATGCTGGCAGCGATGTGGTGCAACGGATCCGTGTTCGGGATCCAGAACGCCTTCGGGATTCTCTTCCTGTCCCTCCTGCGGGAGTTCGGCTCCGAGCACGACGAAGACCTCCGCTTCAGGACAGGTGAGTGGATGACGTCAGTGTCCGACGTCATACGTTTAGGTGTCCGGAATAACTCCTCCAAAGATGATGGACGGTGGTTCATGAGCCACTGGACCAAGTTTACATACTGGTGCAACACCACCAACACGTGAACACGCAGCACGTGCTTGTGCGTGTTTCCCCAACGACAGACAGACAGACAGACAGATCTCAGTCGGTGATCCCAGATATTTGTTGATGTTCCCCGAACTTTGTAGACGTTCCCTAATCCAAGAAGTTCCCTGATCTTTGTAGACCTTCTGTGATTTTTGCAGATGTTACGTTATTTTGTTGAACATCCCTGATCTTTCTAGACCTTCCCTGATCTTAGAAGTTCCCTGACCTTTGTAGATGTTCTCTGATCTTTGTAGATGTTCTCTGATCTTTGTAGACCTTCCCTGATCTTAGAAGTTCCCTGATCTTTCTAGACCTTCCCTGATCTTAGAATTTTCCTGATATTTCTAGATGTTCCGTGATCTCTCTAGAGTCTAGAACGTCAAAAATCACGGAAGGTCTAGACCTTCCGTGATTTTTGACGTTCCTTGAGCTTTGTAGGATTTCTATGATCTTTATAAACTTCCCTGATATTTATAGAACTTCCATGACCAGCAAGTAAAAACAGAGTCAGATAATGACATTTGTATGTAAACTTTAAAGTGTTTCTGTGATATAATTATGTTAGAAGCTTTTTAGCTAATAAATAAAATCAGAAATAAAGGTATTTTAGTGTTTAACCACAGAGTACTCACACAAACAACGTCATCTCTGATTTTATATAACCAGTCTGACTATGGATGGATGGATGCACCGGTTAATTAATTTTTGTCAATCAGCCACCACCACCATGATGGACCACCACTGTAACCATAGAGACGCGCAGGAGTTATTAGTCACATGATGTAGTCGGAAGAATCACGCTGAACTACCAGCGGTCCACTCCACTGGTAAACTTCTGTAGCTGCCTGCGCCACGCCTTCGTCATTTCAGCTTCATGGCCAGTTTGAGGACATCATCAGATAAATATGTGTGCATAGATAGATAGACCGGAAAATAAACTTTTTAAAAATCCTGAATATTTAATTAAAGTTTTTTTATGGTAATTTGAATGAACTCTGGTGATCGGCCTGCAGTACCATCATACACCAGCAGGGCAGCATCGCCCACACCTCGAAACCCACGGATAGAACTGTAAAGAAATTACAATTAAAGAGTCAAATGGTGACAGTAAAGACTCAGGATTAGAATTATTAGTAATTACAGGATAGATAGACTTATCCTAAATCAAGAGAAATGACATAACTCTAATTTATACTGTTTTAATTTATGTAAAACACGCACAGTATTACTTAGAACATAGAAACATTCGTGAAAATACCCAAATATATAAGCTTCCATCTCTTATCTGAAACTACAGAACAAAACCGTTTACTTTTTGCAGAAGCTTAATGCATTCGCCAGAGAATTAAAAACAGTTTGTTCTGATTTTCTGAACGAATCGGGTCGAGGTTTGAGTAATGGCTCCTTGAAAAAGTCCATCTGAGCCCGGTTTAATACAAATTCTCGCCGTCTCTCAGCTTCTGCTGCTATTTCATCATCGCAACCGTTATAGCTCCGTCTGATATGGACACCCTGAAACTCAACCCTCCATACACCGCCTCCACCCTCGCCCAGCCGGCACACTCCATTGGCTCTCACTCCCTCTCTCTGAGTGATTTCCTCCCCCATGTGAGGGCGAGACAGCTGGATGAAGTGAATGTGGGGAGGAGGGGGCAACTGTTGGACTCACGTCCAGCTTATGTAACGTCCACCGGAGCTTTCATGTCCTTTTTCTGTTTCCAGAGCTGATATCGCAGCCACTCCTGACCCGTTACGTTTACTCCAGAGGGCTTTAGTGGGTTATTTAACGGGTCGGTTCCGGTCCTGGTGGTCGATGCTGTGCGTTTGCCCCGTCAACTTTTTTTTTTCATCGATTCTTTCTGGAGTCATTTCAGTCTGTAGATGTTGTTGCTGTCCAGTTGCATCATCGCCATGACATCATCATCATCATCACCAAATCAATTTTGATTAAATTAGCTCAAACCTTCGGTGAAGCATTGTTTTGTTTTTTTTGGAAACTATTCCACCTTCCTTGGTTGTATGAAGTTACATAATTATGTTGAGTAAGTCCTCAAATGCTTTATAAGAGATTTACTTCGCAAATCGGACTTTCTTAATAGCCACGGTCAATGCCTCCTCCTTTCCAGCCCCTTCGACCCGAGGTGTACCACATGGCTCCATCCTCGGCCCCTTACTCTTTATTATATAAATGCTGCCACTGGGTCACATTGGTTGGACGGTATAGCCTCCTCAGCGACGGATGATAAAGTTAACAGTACCGCTGTTAAACATGAGGAACCTCCACCCGAGGTGGAGACCCCTGCCATTCAAGATGAAACTTTTAGATCTTGAGGCTCCGGAGGTCTAAATTTAGTCCTGGTCTTTTCGGACCACAATAACAGTGCCTTTCCTGCTTTGGCCCGTTTTCCTGCGCTGGTCCGCCTCCTGACGTGAGCACACATCCAGCGGCGTGTTCTTCCTGAAGCTGTTTGACCTTTTACCAGAGAGAACATCAAGTGCCTGCTTCACCCGAGACCAACAGTCTCGCCGGCTGCCCTTCCTGTCCGGAGAGGAGGGTGGGCAGCAGGTTGAGAGGTCCAGGATTTGGTCTCCGATGTAGAGGACCTGCCAGGATGTCAGGTGGCGGCGGGCCAGGCTGGACCTCTTGAGAAGCCGTGAATCATTGTGACGGGACGGCGGTGGTGTTTTTTGTCCCAGTGAGATCAGGACAGAAAAATGTTCTGAGGCTGCCGTGAACTCAACTGGCTCAGGACCACAGAAAGATATGATTAGCTTCTTGAGCGCCGTCCTGACGAGGAATGACTTCTAGCCGCACTAATAATTATATTTCAGTGTCGTGCATCATGTAATGACATTCACATGCCGGGACCGACGTATGCTGGGATTATGTACCAGTTCTGCTCATTCTGTTCTGGTCCAGGAGAGGACCCAAAAACTACTGAACTGATTTCCACATGTGAAGGACTGCTCAGGCTGGGAGGGGTTCTACTGAGGGTCCTTCTCATGAATCAAAACACTGTAGGAGAAAATTTTTATTTAAAATCAGGAGTTCAGATTTTAGGTCGGATCCCCTTGCTGACGCAACCCGCCTCATTTATCCGGGCTTGGGACCGGCACTAGAACTATATTGGCTTGGGACGCCTATGTGGCTGGGTCAAAGACTATAAAACAATAAAAATAATAAAATAATAAAATAATAAAATAATAAAATGCTAATAAAGTGCCAAAAATGAAAAAAAATGAAAAAAAAATTTGTAATAAATACTAATAGAAACAACATAAACGTCATAACTAAACCTTTTAATTTAAAAACTATGAATAAATGTGTAAATTCTTACATTTTTCTACAGTTTCTTTTTCTTTTTTTTCACCAGTTTGATAACAGCTGGGAAAAAGTTTTACCAATAGCTCTGAAGAAAACGGGTGAATCAGTCGTCACGTGACGGCAATACGCTTTTATTTTGAAAGTGTGTCTCACCATGTTATTTAGTGTGATTTAAACTTCCTGTCATCCCGTTTAGATCCGTTTGCTTTTATCAGTTCTTCTTCTTCATCATTTCTCTGGTTCATATTTGTTTAAAATCTGAAACGTTTTCTTCGTCTTTTCCCTTTAATCCTCCTCCTCGTGCGAAGGTCCCTCGTGGTCTTCCTCTCGTTTCCTCACAGAACTTTCCTCGTGAATGTTTTGGAGATGTTTCTGGATTTTTCACTCTGCTGGTTGCTTTGACCTTTTTGGATTGTTTGGTCGGATCTCGGGGTTCTGATATTTTGGTACCAGTGAATGGACCGGGGCGTCACAGCAGGAACCAGCTGCTGGTTCCATTTTCTCGAGAAGATGTTCAGCTTCTTCTCCGTTTGAAATATCCCGTGTGGTTTGTTTATCAGTGAACGTGAAGGAAATCCAAGGCACAGTGTTCCGTTTGAAAAAATAAAAAGCCTTTATTCTAAAATTCAAAGCTGGAATTTAACTTTGTGTCTAATATTTTTGATGAACTGAAAGAAATGACCTCAAATAGTGACCCAAAATTAATCATTTTTTGAGTGTAACTTAGTTATTTGAGTTGTAAATACTTAATTGTATTTACAAGTATTTTACTATTTTTAGCCAATAAAATAATGGGTACCTCAAAGGACAAAAAAAGCAAATAAAATACATGCAGGGGTGATACACTTGAATTATTACCCACAATGCATCATACGAACACCAGTGCAGGGGCCGTATATTTAGTTTTATAGTTTTTAGTTTAGTTTTTTTGTTTGTTGCTGATATTTGACGCGTCACATTCTCCTATGTTTAGTTATGTATCGGCCGATGGACGTCTTTATTTAATCCCTCAACATGTTTCTTTTGCCGGAGCTGAAGGTCAGAAACAAGTTTTTTAGTCCGTCTGTTTGGGTCTGGAAGATCAAAAGTTTTTTTTTGTTGTTTTTTTTCAAATGTAGCAGTACGCTTCGGATTTCCTTCATGTTTACGGATAAACACTCCACACCTGCTCTGCCTTGGTCCAATCTCTGGTTCTGCTCGTGTTTTATGGTTCAATGTTATTTGCTTAGAATGAAAAGTGTCTCCTAAACATAAACATTCCACCTTAAAGACTTTTACGAGAGTTTTTGGATCTTAAGTTGGATAATTCATTCCGTCGCCTCCACTTCCGACCCGGGTCCTTCATGTTAGAGCGATAACTTGAAAACTATTTCAGGGATCATTTTCAAATGTTATACCCACGTGGACCTCAGTGTGAGGAAGAGCTGGAGTGATTTTGGGAAAGGTTGGTTCTATATTTCTATAACTAGGGAGAGCTTTATTTTCCCAAAGTTTTTAGGCCATAATTTCTTAGGCCAAATGTTTCCTCCAATTTAGTCCAAATTTGATCATATTTTACTCTAATCTTTCTTATTTTACACACTAGGAGAGCTATATATATTTATTAAGATATATATTTATATATATATATATATGTATTTTTAGTTTGTCCGACATAATTTTACATTTAATTTGAGTAGTTCAACCAGGGAGATTGCTTGTACAAAGCAGGGGCTTGAGATTAACAGAAGGGTCCTGAGCATGTGCTGAGGGAGGGACCACCCACCACATCCTGGCTGAGGACACGACCTCTGTTATCTCTGCGCACTCGCTTTATCTTAAGAAAGCAGTTTTCCTTCCATCCACTTCAGCTCTTCAGCCCCCTGCCTCCTCTTCCTCCTCTGCTGTCAGCCGCGGCTCCAGAGACTAAATTTACAGTGTAAACGGTTCCTGTGAGTGACAAATGAAGACCTCCTGAAGGCCAGAGGACATCAGGAAGTTCCATCTCACACAGCAGGACATGCCGGACGTTATGGTTCTCCTGTGGCTGAGAGGTGGCAACGTAATTAGTTGGATTTTAAAAAGCTGCGGAGCTGCTATGTTCCTTCGCAGTAAAACACTGGCAGCTGTGGTCGCCATAATTTTACTGTAAAACATACGGGGGTTATGGAAAAATACCATGGAGGAAAAGATATACTGTAAAATTAACATAAAACATCAGTAAATTATATTCAATTAAGACTAATGTATAAGAGATAATTTCCCTGTGGTCTGTTTCTGATGCTGATGGGTTCCATTGTAACAACCTTGTAACAACTTTGACGAGTCTGTAGTTACAAAGCCCGTGACACAGCGTGCCGTGATGTCACTGTACGTTCTAACACCTTTCAATCAGAACCAGCATCCATTTTTTTCAGTGACGTGTGCTACGATAGCTCTTCTGTGGATGCCCATTTTTTCTTGTCTTCCCTTCACTCATCGGTGGTTGTAATGTTATGGCAGATTGGTGTATTACTTTTACTAATATGTCGGATTCAGTTTCTGATTCAGTGGAAGATTCTGTTAGCGGCGTATCTTCTCTGTGTGGTGCGGGGGTGAAGCTGGCCAACGATCCTGATGTCATCGTATCGACCTTTAAAAATAAAAACGATATCAGTCGAATCCAGTTGGAAACTGAGTTTGTACCAAACTTATTTGCAACTAGAAATACATTTATAAAGCAAATGTCATTACTTTCAGAGATAATGTTGTTTCACTGAATGAGAGGCTGCAGGAGGAGAGGGAGACGGGTGGAGGGCTCGGCTCCACTCGGGCCGGGTTGGGCTCAGGCAACAGAACCGCTGTAGTTCTAGGAATGGTTTTATAACACATTACTCCTAAATATTTCACACCAACATGTCTGCAGCGTTTCTCATTATGTTACGATAGAACCCTCTTGGTAGAGGAGTACACTGAAATAAACGTTTGTTTTCTATTTACTTAATTCTATCATGTTCGCGTGAAATAAATGTACCTATATGCACAAACACTTTAAAACCAGTTTATTTAAATTTGTATCCTTGAATGCACGATAATGTATTAAAATCAGTCAAATTAAACATTTAAATAATATAATTATTATGAGTTGGGGTCAAAATCAGCAGGGACCGTCTGCAAAAGACAAGAGAGCGTTTACAAAAGAGCAGGGACCATATATAAAAAGTAGGGACTGTCTATACGGAGCAAAGGATGTTTGCAAAAGACCAGGTACCGTCTCGTCTACAAAAGACCAGGGGCGGTATGTAAAGAGCAGGGACTCGCTGTAAAGAGCATGGACCGTCTGTAAAGAGCAGGGACCGTCTGTAAAGAGCAGGGACTCGCTGTAAAGAGCAGGGACCGTCTGTAAAGAGCAGGGACCGTCTGTAAAGAGCAGGGACTGTCTACAAAGAGCGGGGGCTGTCTATTAAAACAAAGCCTTAATCTCTGGTTTTGAAATCAGAAAATTGTGCATCAGAATCAAACATAATGTTAATTCAGAGTTGATATCTGTGCGTTAGAACATGAACCCGTCTGAAGCTGAGGAGACATTCCTGTTTTATTCGTATTAATACGATCGTTTGTGTCTTCTCACTCTACGGACCGGGACTCCTGCTGAAAACAGAATGAAAAATCGCTGATCTCTCAGCTCGCCGTTCAACTTGAGCCTGGATTTTCGTTCTGTTCTCCCTTTGACATCCCATCAACAGACACTGTGTGATCACATGCCACACTTAATCCCTGTCTGTATTTTGCACGATTTAATCCGGACTTCCTGTCCTGTAAAGGCGTAGCGTTACCTCTCTGCAGCCGCAGCTGTGATTTCATTAACCAACACTCAACTGGATCCTTTATGATCAACCGTAAGGAGATTGATACATAGAAACACGGATTTGCTCTGAGGCACATTTCTGTCCCAGCATGCCGTCTGCCGTTTGAGCGCTCGGACCTACGCTATCTGAGGTGGAACCAGAGGCTGACCCGCTGGGCCTCCTCTATCAACAAGAGAGGAAAAACATTGCTAAACCTCCCGCAGTAAAATCTTTACAGTTTCCTGGGATCATTTTATGGCGCGAGGACCTTCAGTTGGGGTTAGGCGAAGATCCGGATAGAGGTCGTCAGCTCTTGCGTGGCAGCTGTTGGTTTTCTCGTAGCGTAGATAGCGATAATTGGAATCGACCAATCATGAAGCGCGATGCTGGGGCGGGGGACGTCGTATCAGGTGAACGGCCTTCGCGTCTACGTTCAAGGCTCCGGGTTCTCTCCGTGGGAGAGGGCCAGATGTTGGATCGTCCCGGACCTCGTACCATAAAAGTCGCCTGACGCTACAGAGGCCTCTGGACCAAACAGAGACTTTGGATTCCTCGGCCTGGCTGTTTTCATGAAGCATAAGTAATCTGACCCCATGACATCTGAGTCAACACCGTGTTTCGGCTGGATATTTTTTCGTCCGGCGGGAAAGGAAAACACGGGGGGGGCGACGCTGCTGTTTTGACCATGGATGTGAAAATGACACTGTGACTGTGTGGTTAAGGTCAAAATATTGTTTCAGTATCGCTGTGTGAGGACGCTGCCACGCTGAGGATCCAGGGAAACGTGTTTTGTAACCCAGAGGCCGCCGCCGAAAACGCCTGTGGTTGGAGTTTGACCTTCCTCTGCCAACAGAGTTTGATTGCGGGGCTATAAATCCATCAGCGGCTGAACTTGAGCGGACGTTAAATGTTGTTGTTGTTATTATGTAGAAGAGTAGTCTTCCTCTGTGGGGGTACGCCGCTTCCTGTCACCAGGGGGTAATCCCATTTCTTGTTAACAACCGCACTCGGTCTTTGTCTCCAGACAGGATCAACTGGAGCCTGATCAGATCAGAGACCAGGGACCGCCTCAGTCCTTCTGTGAGGTCCTCTTCTGCTTTGTCCCTGGTTGATATCCACTCAATGCAAAGGACAAACTTTATCTAATCTGAGAAAAACACTTGACTGTGGAGTTTGATCAGTAATCAGACCTGGTCAATTATCATCTCCTTACAGAAGCCACACTTTCCCTGCAGTCCAAAAGTACCGGGGTCCCGAGGGGAGCCGTCCCAGCTCCACTCCTCTTCACCCTTTAGCAGACCTGAAAAGTCCCAAATCCCCTGCGTAGTGCGATCAATCCTCCTGGTTGAACTTCTAAAAAAATATGATATATAGAAGAACACAAATCTCCTTGACCGAACTGATGTACTAGAACACAGGTTTGGACTGAATCGGACCCATGGTGGAGTTATATTTTGATAATGGTGTATTTCATAGAAACGCTCCCCCTAAAGAGGAAAATAGGATCTGCTAGAGTAAAGTATAATCATTTATAGATATTTCTCCTCGAATTGAATAACAAGGCCTCACATTTGAACTAAATCGGACCACAGATTGGGACTTCATGTCCGAAAAACTCTGTTCTTCGTAAAAGGCGCTCCCTGGTGAGTAGAAAATTAATATTAAAATAAAAGCACAATGTTTACAAGATAGTCGACTCGTACGCATCAACTTTGGTCCGAAACGGACCAACGGGTGAGAAATTATGGCCCAAAGACTTTTGGAGATAAAGCTCCCCCTAGTGTCGGAAATATAACACCGACAAACCTTCTCGAAAACACTCCAGTTCTTCCTTGCACAAGCATCTATGTGGGTATAAAATTTTGAAAATCCGAAAAAGAACCATGAAATAGTTTTGAGTTAACGCAAAGGATCTCGTAATATCGGGGATATAATTAGTAAAATAAACAATATAAAATGATTAAGAAGAACAAATATTTTTTACAATGCAGACCGTTATCATGTGATCCCTGGTTCTGTTTCTGCAAAACCTCCAGAAAGACTGAAGCTCCAAAAACTAAAACACTTCCTGGACAGAATCTTTACATAGAAACACCTTGACCTCCAGTTTTAAGTTAGCGAAGGTTAACCTTTGACAGGTGTTTTGACCAGAGCCGTGTGTCGGCGTGAGGCTGGGGGTCATCAGGGGGTCGTCGGGAGATAAACCTGAGAGAAGGTCAACACGCTGGACGCAGAGCAGGAGGACCAGGACCAATTGTATGTCCTCCTGCACATGACTCGTGTCATCAGGCCACACAGGCTGCGGTGTGACGGGCTGGAGGACACATGAACTAATTGATCCGAAGGCCTGGGGTCACAATATCGATCAGCAGGGACTCCAGCGAGTAAAGAAAGAAAAAAAAACACGAGCAGAAGTTATTTTTAAAACACAGACTTTGGAGTCTCTCCAAGCGGCGAGCGGACGGACATCAGGGAGTTTCCCGCCGATTTATATCTTCTTCATATCCTCCTCATACACGTACACATGTGCCCTTACATACATATATAGATATTCATATATACAGTATGTGTATTTACTGAATATATGAGTAGATACTGTGTATTCATAAATATGTATTATATTATTTAAATTAGACCTTTCACTTAACAGTCATTTTCACGTGTGCTTGTGGTTCTCATTTGCGCACTCTTTGATGTTAACACCAATTAGCCATAACATTATAACCACTGACGGGTGGAACGATCTGGTTACCATGGTTACCTGTCAGTGGGCGGGATGTATCAGGCGGCGGGGGAACAATTTGTCCTGAAGTTGATGGTGAAATCAGGGAGCAATGGACCAGGTGAGGATCTGAGATAGTTTGTCAAGGACCGGATTGTCATGTCTAGACTGTTGGGTCAGAACATATCCAGAACTGTTGGGTGTTCTTGGTTTGCTGTGGTTAGAACCTACCAAAGTGATTTGAGGAAGGCCCACCAGTATCACGGATTCATTTGTAGAGTGAAGTCTAGCCCTTGTTTCGGATCCCACTAAAGATCTACTGTCGCACAAACTGCTTAAAAAGTTCCTGCTGGTTCTGATAGAAAGGAGTGAGAACACATAACAGAGTTGTTTCGGCAGAGCCGACACCACATTAGATGGTTTTAATGTAATGGCTGATCATTCAAATACTGTTTTTTTCCCTCTAACTGTTAAAGGCTTAAAACAAACAAGCAACATTCGATGTGAAGTACAAAAATGTAAAATACAGGAACCTGGAGTCACCGTCTGGATCCTGGATAAAGACGTTACTTTCAAACTTTGGCGGGCCTTTTTTCTGAACCAATCAGGGAACTAAACCTGAAACTGCCGACGAGGCGTTTCCATATTGGAGCCGTCCCGATACGAAGGTTTGAATGTTTACCTCTCCCAATCCGCGAGCAGCCATGTCACACCTCCCCCTCCACTCCTTGCCCCGACACGGAACACAACCCCAGTGTAGCGCGATGCGTTCGGACCTCGTGGTTCAGCTCCAGTCCTAATGTACAGTAGTAAAAAAAAAGAAGCATAAATAACTCTGTGGCTTCTCCCTGAGTTATTTCTACCGCGTCATCAGGCTTAAGATTTCACTTCCTGCTGTACGACGCCAGCAAACACGTGTTGGTCATGGGTGGGATGCTAGCACACAAACGCTGACAGTTCCCTCCAGAGGCCAGCGCTGATGTCTTTCAGCTGCTGCGGGCCGGAGATGGAGTAATGGCTGTGATTATATACGGTCCACTCCATTCCAGATGTGAGTCTGGAGCAGCGTGAGGCCCGGGTTAGGGTTCTGACTGAGGCCTTTGTGATGGAGCAGCCGCAGCAGCAGCCGCAGGGTCCAACGGACAGGATTGGTGGAGCCCACATTCAGTCTGAAGTTTGAATTTCTTTAGGTTTCAGGCTTCACTCGGGGGAACGTCTCTCATATTAGACCCACTCTTTTTTTCTTTCTTTCTTTTTCTCCTCAACGTTGCTTAAAGACGATCAGATACGAACGGGACTGAAAACCTGGGACCGCTGCCAGTAACGGTTACGCCAACAGTCTGAATCATTCTTAAAGGGACATTCTAGCCTCCCTCCCCTGCCTCCCCAAAATAAAACGTCTAACATCTCCACAACTATCAGGTGTGTCAGCATCACCTTTGTGTCTACAGACAGGTGAGACCCAAAATCATTTCCTGTCAGTCTCAGAAACATTGTGCCTGTTACTATGTGTGAATAATCTATTACTATGCGTAAGTAATCGATTACTATGTGTGAGTAATCTGTTACTATGTGTGAATAATCTGTTACTATGTGTGAGTAATCTATTACTATGTGTGAGTAATCTGTTACTATGTGTGA
>VRLP01009256.1:0-13410 GCA_009660295.1 Lophius piscatorius
ATTATTATTCAATATTACTTTACTTTAACATTATAAATAGTGTCTCTGTCTTATAACGATGTGGCTCTAGTGTCTGTCTTATAACGATGTGGCTCTAGTGTCTATGTGGCATTTCTTGTCACCTGTCAGTGGTTCTAATGTCAGAGATCTGATTTTCTTTCTTTTCATTACTAGATAAAAGGGAAATAATGTTTTTAACTCACTCTGATACTTTTCTGCAGGAGGGAGAACTCCCAGTGTGAGAAAGACGACGAATCAGTCCGAAGCAAGGGAAACTCCTACACCGACCTGGACGCCAGGTAGGACAGTAACTACATCACAGAGACACTACAGCCAAATTATTACATCACAGAGACACTACAGCCACATCATTACATCACAGAGACACTACAGCCAAATTATTACATCACAGAGACACTACAGCCACATCATTACATCACAGAGACACTAGAGCCCCATCATTACATCACAGAGACACTACAACCACATCATTACATCACAGAGACACTACAGCCACATCATTACATCACAGAGACACTACAGCCACATCATTACATCACAGAGACACTAAAACCACATCATTACATCACAGAGACACTACAGCCCCATCATTACATCACAGAGACACTACAGCCCCATCATTACATCACAGAGACACTAGAGCCCTGTAATAACGTCAAGCGTTCGGCACAGTTTTATAAACTAATTGTGTTTTTGTCCGTCAGGAACAAACAGGAGCTGAACGCCTACGACAACCTGGTGATTGACAGCACTGAGGGGAAAGTTACTGCCATGTGACCGACGGCTCCAACTTCACGTTACAGATGTTTTATTACTTGTTTATTTCATTAATCTGTTGCCCGAGGTGGGCGGGGCTTAGGGGAGGGGACTATGTTGATTGTTTTTACTAAGATCATGTGACTGTCAGGAATGTTGAGACCTGGTGGGATGGATCCAGAGGGGATCTGGATCATTTATCCGGGGTTTGTGAAGAGCCTCAGGAGAATAAAGACGAATAGAAGCAGCTTCCTGTCCGTCGTCCTTTATTAATCAGTTACTACCTCCTCTGACAGTCAGCGCCGCCTCACATTACTGATCAACGACCGAAGGGTTAATAATTAGTCAGGACTGACTTAACAGACGGCGCCGGCAGTCAGGTGATCAGAAACCTGAGGGTGACACACGGCAGGTTTCATACATTTTAAAGCTGCAGTCCGTAAAAAATCATGTTTTCTCTTTGAATAAAAGGATGACAGAAAGAAGGAGAAGGAAGACTTCACTTCTAAAATACTAAAAGATGTTTATATATGCTGCGTGATTGTTTTGTGTGGATTCTGACAGACGGAGGATCAAACCTCGTGTCTAAGAAAGGAAAGCATGAAGACCCGACCCGTGAAACCGTTGAGAGGTAAACTGGATGGTCTGCAAGATCCACCAGGGCCGACCGGTGCGGTTCTGCAACCAGCAGTTCTGCTGGTTCTTATTGGATGGGTTGGGGGTCGAGGAACGCCGCCAGACCTTTTCACTTCACCTTCCTACCGTTAAGACTTTAATATTGTTACGTAGGTTCTAGTGTCTCATATCCCCTCATCCATCCCTCCTCTCATCCATCCTCTCATCCATCCCTGCTCTCATCCCTCATCCATCCTCTCATCCATCCCTCCTCTAATCCCTCCTCTCATCCATCCCTTCATCCATCCCTCCTCTCATCCATCCTCTCATCCATCCCTCCTCTCATCCATCCATCCTCTCATCATCCTTCCGTTGTCTTTCTGTGATGTTTTAGGCAGAAGTGGTGTTCGGTAAAACCTGGACTGGACTTTTTGAGGTCATAAAAACATTTTCTCAGCCTCTGTGCACTCGTGGAGTTTTTTATCCAGAACTCTCTTCACTGATGGATCTATAAGGATTTTGCTCTCTGGGAACGTATGATTGCATCCTTCCCCGACACACAGGAAGTGATGCTGACCTGTAACAGGAAGTGGGTTCCATCACAGATCAGGTTTATCGTTTAGATGGGATTAGTTCTGACCCTTAATAAACCGTCTGTCCTCCGCGTCTCTCTCCATCTCATTCCCTTTTCTAATCACACCTTCTCTGCTTCCCGACCTTCCCGACGGAACCCTTCCTGTAGTTCCTGAGCATTAAACCCACGCTGAGCTCCAACAGCGCCAGAACCACCTTCAGACGCTGCTGCAGCTCCAGACAGGCCGGCAGAAGAATCTCTGCAGAGAGTTTGCTGAAGATGCAGGACGCCTCCGTGAATCCCACAAACATCAGCGCTCAGGTCCGCACATGTTCTGACCCGGTGTTGGTTTCCCTGCTGCCAAACGTGTGTTTGGTTTCCAGGAGGGAGACGGAGGAAGGCAGAATCATCTTCATATCGCTGGACTAACTCCATCAATGTTTTCCCTCCAGTTTGCAGGCGCAGAATCCATAAAAGTCCTGATTACCATATCGGTCCCGCAGCTTTACGGAGGGTTTATGTAAATCTCACAGGAGGAAGCTTTTTCATCGCCTTCTCTGTGGGGGGAAACCGGACCGGAGGATTAGGTTTGCTAGGAGGACTCTGATGATTCAGGTTCAGATGGTTCTCCTCCCGTGGAGGTGCTGCGGCAGGATGAAGGTGAAGGAGTGATGGCGGTCGCATGAATGTCGCTGAGAGAGCTGAAAGTAAAGTCTGACATCCGTTACATAAGTAACGTTAAAGTTTGAAGGAGAGCCTGGAAGAAGTTACAAATAAAGACATTTTCAAGAAGTGAGGCAGGTGATGAACTACGTCCACCGGATCATTACGGACCCCCTGACAGTAGAGGGACCCCCTCAAGTGGATTTAGCATCTCTTTGCTTGCATCTATATTCTTAGTTGTCTTTAGAGTTTTATGTCGCCGCTTACAGCTAGCGCGCCGTCGCCGCTTACAGCTAGCGCGCCGTCGCCGCTTACAGCTAGCGTGTTTACCCCACTGATAATCTTCATTAACTCGACATTTAAACTCTTCTGGATGTTTAAAGATGTCAGACGATGAAGAGTTCTCTGCATTTACCACTTTTTTGAGATTAACGGTCCTTTTTTTTTTTAAACTTTGGATGAACTTTTGTCCTAAAGGTCCGGTGAGTTATTCTGAGTGGGTTTTTCAGGGTCTCATAATATTCATAACTGTTCTTTTGTTTACTTTCAGCTGAAAAGTAAACAAACGTCTGTCCCGGTAGATGAAGATGAAGAGAGTCTTCCTCTCAAAGGACCTTCAGAGACTCAGACGCCTCACTAGATCAAACTGGACTCCTCGCCGTTTTTATTTACTCACATTCTTATTTTTAGTCTTTTTAAAAAAACAACCTGTGGTTTTATTATCTATTATTTTGTAAATATAATCTTTATTTAATCACATTTTGGATCTGCGGTCCCGTTAAAACTCATTTCATCAAATGCACTCGCACATTCGGACCATCAGAGTAACGCGTCCAACAGAACCAGCAGTCACACCTCAGCCTGGTCTTTTGTCACGGTGCTTTTATGTGATCCATCAGAAACACGGAGGATCAGAAAGAGTGAAGAGGTTCAGAAGAAGATCTCGGGTCCACTCGCGTGAACATCACGGTACCGAAGAAGAATATTTACACACAGTCTATACATTTAATTCTAAACACTCAAACGGGCCTCCAGAGCTCGGGGGACGTCTGCTGTGATGTAACCGGGTTCACCTCCTGCCAGAACCTCAGGAGACCTGCACGAAGAGAAGGACCAGATCTTCACCGGCGCTGCAGCAGATCCAGGTAGATTTCGGACCCGAGGAACCGCGGGTAGCAGTCGTGTTCCAGCATAGCGTAGATCAGCGCCTGCGCCCTGTCGAAGAGCTTCTTCCCCGGCTGGGAGATGTTGGCCACGATCTCCTCCCGCGTCTCCCAGTCGATGTTGATCTGCAGACGGACGACAGAGACAAAGACTTACTTCCTGCCGCCTGGACGGGTTCAGGTGACAGGAGCAGAACCACGGCTGTGGACTAAGAAGGGGAGTGGGGCGGTACCTGACTGGGAGCTTCGACCCGGACGAACTCATCATTGATCCTCTTGGCAGCAGGGATCATCTCCTCAGAGCTGCCGATCTTCTTGAACTCCTCACAGGCCTGCCAGAACTGGAGGTTCTCCTCGCTGTACTCCGTGTACAGGAAGTCCATAAACACCAGCTGGGCCTCTGCACGGACATCAAAGACAGCAGCGCTTTAGACCATCCACCCAGTCTCCACCCATCCGATCCTTCATTCATCCTCCACCATCAACCCATTCTCCACCCAATCATTCATTCATCTTCCATCCCATCCTCCACCCATCCATCCATCCTCCACCCGTCCTCCATCATTCCATCCCATCCTTCATCCTACTTGACAGTCATCAAGTAAAGATAAATATTAATACATTATTTATCTTTACTTGACGACGGTCTAATCTATAAATCTATATCTATGTTTTACGTCTTTATTGTCTTTTATTTACTTTACAAACGTCGGAGCAGAAACTTCCTTTCATCCATAAACTTTTCTTTTCTTTCTAGGAGGACATGATGGGCGGCGTGCTGCCTTCAGGGACGACTCCGCCCTCTGAGCGCCGCTCAGGTCTTTGAGTAGTAGAAGAGTAATAATTCTACAAGCGGCGTCTCCAGAAGATCCGTAGGAAAGAATCACTTTCATCTCCTGTGAATCAAACCGCCGGAGGAAATGAGCTTCAGCCAGAGGTGAAACATCCTGTTATCTCTCCCTCCTCCTCCGAGACACAGTTCGGCGCCGCAGAATGCCGGGTCTCGTGGTCAATGTCTGCCGGCGCCTTAAAACTTCAAAACCTCCAACGTATGCCCCGCCCCCCTATAACAGCAAGCGGCGACGGTCCTCCTTATCTCCTCCTCACAGGCTCCACCTCCACACTCCTCTGAAGCAGGTGTAAAACACTCGCCACGTCTGCTGGCAGCACAAACACACGGCCCACCGCCAGCGCCGCTTGTTATTCACACAAACCGCCGCTCATAAATCACAGCTGGCGCGCCGACAGTAATTGACAGGAAACAAAATATTGTCCAGCGGCGGCCTGTTCCGTCTATGAATCACTCGCCGTCCGACTCGGAGCTTTCAATCATTTCGCCGTCGCCTCTTTGAAATCACACGAGATGCGCGACTAACGTGAATGCTATCAGATTGCCGCCGTCGCACGCAGTTATTTATTGTTTGCTGGCGTTTCCCCGTTTGTCATCCGTGTCGCCGCTTTTCAGCAGGGATGGAAGCAACTGTGGCGAATTTATCTCCAGGAGGAAGGCAGCAGTGAGACCGAAGAGAGAGATGAAGAGTTTACGTGATCGACATCAGCTTCACAACCCAGTGAGAGTTAAAGCTGCAAGCAGCGGCGTCCGGACCCCGGCCGCCATCAGGGCGTTAGCCAGACGCTCCCAAGCCTGCTGTTTGACACGGATCTGACCTTTCACACCTCAAGTCGGGTCTACACTCAACGATTTGCGCCTGCTAACGAGCCTCAGGACCGTCTGTCGGTGTTCGCCAAGTCATTCAGGGGGTCACGACGGCCGATCAGCAGCTCCAGGACGGACAGTTTTCAGATGCGTCGGAAATATATATTTCGGTGGACTCGAGCATTCGCCCAGTTGAGGCAGGGTCTCGACTCGATCGGCCGACCTCAGCACCTTCTTTTCTCACTGCGGCGTCGAGGACTGGCGAGTGAGCGTCGGATTGCCGCGGCGACGCGTCGTGTGGATAATAAATAGTCATTACGTAGAAAGTGCCATTCGTGGCTGAGACCAAGTGAACAGCAAGGAGTTATAAACGTTCACAGCTGTTAGAACGCTGCTAGCTATCAAGCTAACACGCTATACAGTCAAACGTAGCTCGCTTACCCACAATCCTCTCTGCTAAATTGACCAGAATTACTGTCCACGGCCTTTAAGACACCTACAGCAGTGTTTAAGAAAATAGGGCGCCACCCACACTGGTATGCAGCAGAGGATAGTCTGGGTGAAGGGCGTGGGTGGAGCTGAGGGTGGAGCAGAGGGTGGTGCAGGAGCGTTATGAAACTTTAGAGGAGTAAATCCGTGAGTGAACTTACTTTTACTCCCCAGAATATGGTTGATCGAGTGTCGCCACATCATGACTTCAGAAGTAGAAACATTAACACGAGTCCTGAAGAGCAAAGATGTCAGAAGTTGATGATTATATTTATATTATATACATTTAATAGTGAATTAATGTATGTGAGATTATTTTGAATACTTTTACAGCAGTTTAAAATAATTACCTAAAATCATTCTATGAACCAAAAAAAAAAAAAAAAAAAAGAGGGTCTCCAGCATTTAGAAACTGACAGATGCTGAATCGTAGATGTTAGCGTTAGCATTAACATTAGCATTAAATCAGCATAATTACTTATACAAACAAAATTCCAGTAATGGTCCAAATAAAACTTCTGGTTTAAACTGGAGCTTTTTAAAGTGTTTATATACGACCATGCTAGTTTATGCTAGCATAGTTTTGTTTTATCCAAATTAGCATTTTTCTAGATGCTGGGGATCCATTCTGGAAATTTATAGCGTAATACTTCGGGGTCCTCACTTCCAGATTCACTTAAAGACTTATTGAGTTCAGTCTGATGCCGACTGTTCAGGGTTAATTTTTCCCTCGTGAAGATCAGCCGAAACACCGAACACTTATAAAATGTTATCATGTAACTCATATCGTCTAAAGCATTTACACACGGTCTCGATCAATCAACGCTAAAGCTACTTTAGGATGCAAAGTATTCAACTCACACAGATCTGATTGGAAAGAGGATTATTTGTGTTGAAAGATATGTCCTTACAAGGTAAAGATGTGAAGGTGTGCCGTGGTTCTGGCACAAACTCATGAGTTTTGAAAAACTATGATTATCCTGCTGAAAGAAGAATACATGATGAGGGGGACGCTGGTTCCACGATGGGGGGCAGCGATGTTTAGGTAGGTGCTCTGCCTTAAAGGGACATCTGCATGAATGGTAGAACCCAAGGTTTCCCCAGAAGAACACTGACTTCATCACTCTACCTTCTCCGGATGCACTTTCCCCATAATCAATCCTGGTTTTTGTACTGATGAAATTATATTAAACAGTCGTTCTTAGAGAGAATTCGTTCTTTAAATAAAACGAATGCTGGAATGATCATCTGGGCGGAGACTCGTCTCGGTGAATATCACGACGTAACGGAACGCCCGACATCGCTGCATACATACTTTTGACTTGGCCATTTAAATCTTGAATGCACAAGTCTTGAGTTGAAGTTTATTTTCTACACTTTATGTTTGGCGTTGTCGGCAGGATTGGACGAAGCGGACTCCCATTTTACTGCAAAACTAAAAACTTATCCTCTTACAAAGAGGAAAAAGTCCCCAGTGAGCCTAGTAAGAGTACTGTGTAAGCACTAAGTGTACGTGAAAGAATCAGGTAGTTTAAGAGTACAGAGAAGTACTGCGGTGACCTTTGACCTGAGGGCAGAGTGAGGCCGCAGTCTGCCCAGACTGAAATTTATGATACCAGTTCTCAAGAATTGAGTTAGCGTTGATAAATGGACTTAATCCGAGTGGACGACTTCAACACTTGAGGTGAGTTCTTCTGTGAGCTCAGAGAGGCTTCACAGGTGAGGAAGGAGCTCGTTAAAAACACATGAAGAGTAATCCAGACGAAGCCACGCCGTTAAATCAGCAATTATAGAATTTATAAAATCAAGTCCAGCAAAAAAGATTATAAAATCAATTATTCTCCGTATTATTTCCTCCTCAGTTTTTCTTTTCTAGCCGTTTGGCAGCAGCGGCTGACCCTACCAGACAATCATCATCATCATCATCAGCTGAGTGTCACTTCTACCTGATGACGGCGGTCGTCTGAGAGCGTCTGCACACGATTAGATGTAAACGCTTCTGCATAATTAAGAGCGCCGTCTCAGAGGGAACCGTCACTCCATCCACAGACTCCGCCCATCTCTCATCACATGTCGGCGGTCAGTGATTACGACTGGGTCAGACACTGGAGGCGGGACACGACTGACAGACACTTCTGAGAGGAGATCCCACCTTCTGGAGGAATGTATCATGTGACGTTAGCGTCGCCACAGCGGGCGCTGCATCATCACCGCAGCTCCGCCCACAGTTTGACGGACATTTGGTCCATCTTTAAGGCTCTTTGAGGACAGACAGATGTTGACCTTCCAAACTCTTCTTTATAATGGGAGAAATGAACATTATGAGTCCAAACAGGTTCTTGTCAGAACCTTAACTCATAAATGTCGACTTGGGTTCTGAGATACAAACACACACACTTTGTTCTGATCTCATTCTTCTTACATGGACTAACCAGAAAAGATCCGTAACTGGAGTGGATTTTATCAGGGATCCTAAAAGAAGCGATCTAATTGGTTCTGATCGCAGTGACGTTTACCTCGGGTCCAGATGGAGGTACTTGTGGTTGATTATCAAAAATAAAGGAGATGCCATCAGAGGAAACGACTCGTCTTCATGCAGTCACTCTTTTTTTTTTGGATCGGCTCCATAACTTTGGAGCACAGAAAAGATTAAGCCCCGCCTCCAGGTTTTTTTTTTTTTTGTTAGAGAGGAAGGTTCAGAAACCTGGAAGCCTGAAAAGCAAAAAGAGAAACGAAATAGCTCAGTGGTGACTGTTGGTTTGACACGGAACCAGAACCAGCCTCCCCTTCTTCTCCTGCCTGCAGCTCCATCTCCAGCATCCTTCTACCAGTAGATCCACTATCCCTCCTCCTCACGGGTCAGAACCATCTCGATGTGGACTTAAACTCCTGCACTTCCTCCACCTACACTCTTCACCACCTACCATTCATTCACACAGATGTATTCTGTCTCGCTGCCACTGACCTTCACCCCTCTTCTCTCCAGCGCATACCTCCACCCTGCTGTCACTACGGATCACAATGTCCTCCACCCACATCATAGTCCATGGAGACTCCTGCTGACCTCTGTTAGCCTGTCCATCACCATAGCAAACAAGAAGGGGCTCAGAGCCCATCCTTGGTGCAGTCCCACCTCCACCTTGAACCCACCCGTCTCTCCTGCTGCACACCTCACAGCTGTCATCCTACGCTTCATCTAACTCCACTACGCAGCTCCTTCTGACCTTGTCTGACCTTCAGCAGTCTCCGAGCAAACATCTCACCTCCAGGTCTTTGAAGGCTTGTGGTCCCAGCATGAAACCCGACCCACCAGGAACTAGGTGCGGGTCGTTACCTCGTTTGTTATGCACCAGGTTTCCCCACCAGCATGAATAAAAGCCCGTGTCATCCAGCCCAGCGGGTGTTTGGACCCTCTTTATGTTTGCAACCTCACTTTGAGCTTCAGGGTGGTGGAGGCCTGTGTGCAGGCCTCTAAATCCATCATGCATGCAGGATTCTGTATTCATGACGGTTGAGAAATTATAGCCCGAAAACTGACTTTGGAGCTAAAGCTCCCCTAGTGGCAGAAAAAAGCAACCGACCTTTCGCACCATAAATCCAGTTCTTCCTCGCGCTAAGGTTTGCGTAACCATGGGAGTCATCTCTGGGATATTATGAAAATCAACGTGGTCGATAAATAGTTAATCCGGACGACCCGTCTGAACCGTTCTGTCTGGACTCCTCAACCAGGACTGAAACGTTCCTCCTCAAAGTCATGAAGGACCTCCTCCTCACCGCAGACTCCACCTCAACATCCTCCTCATCGTCACCGCTGCCTTCGACGCCATCAACCACGGCTTCCTTCACCGCCGGGACTCCTCCATCAAAACCTCCTTCATGATCCCGATCCATAGAGGTCTGCTGGAGTCCAGACCTCCATGGGTCAGAACTGTTTGGGAGCCACACAATATTAGGTGGGTGGTTATAATGTTATGGCTGAATGCTGCTGCTGTGAGGAGGAGAGAAAACTTGATTATATGAGACATAAATGAAGCTGACTATCTTCCTGCTCCACTGGGGGGCGCTGTGTCTCTGTCCTCCCTCCCTCCCTCTTGCTCCCCCACTCCTCCGGCTCTCCCTCCTCTCCCTCCCTCTCCTCCTCCTCCTCCTCGTCCCTCCCGGGACCAGCATCATCTGTTTTGGCTGTGGGCCGTTGTTGTGAATGTTAAAAGCTCAGCTGGGAAGTCAGAATCCTTTGGACTCTTGCGTTCACAGTTCTGTCGCTTGGACCGACCATCTGGGCCGGGGGGGTGGGGCTTGTGTGTGTGAGAACAGGAAGTGTGTGTGACGTGAGTGATAGTGTAGGCGGTTTGGGGCACTTGTGCACACATGTGTGTTTCTGTGAATCACAGTCATCTTGCAATAACCTCAAGGTGAGAGAGTGTGTGTGTGTGTATGTGGCTGTGTGTGTGTGTGTAGCTGTGTGTGTGTGTGTGTGTGTAAGAGTGTGTGTGTGTAGCTGTGTGTGTGTGGGTGTGTAACTGTATAAGTGTGTGTGTGTGTGTGTGTACCTGTGTGTGTGTGTGTACCTGTGTGTACCTGTGTGTGTGTGTGTACCTGTGTGTGTGTGTGTGTACCTGTGTGTACCTGTGTGTGTGTGTGTACCTGTGTGCGTGTGTGTACCTGTGTGCGTGTGTGTACCTGTGTGTGTGTGTGTACCTGTGTGTGTGTGTACCTGTGTGGGTGTGTGGGTGTGTAACTGTATAGGTGTGTGTGTAGCTGTGTGTTTGTGTGTGTGTGTGAGTGTGTGTGAGTGAGTAAGAGTGTGTGTGTGTGTGTGAGTAAGAGTGTGTGTGTGTGTGTGAGTAAGAGTGTGTGCGTGTGTGTACCTGTGTGTGTGTGTGTACCTGTGTGTGTGTGTGTACCTGTGTGTGTGTGTACCTGTGTGGGTGTGTAACTGTATAGGTGTGTGTGTAGCTGTGTGTGTGTGTGTGTGTGTGAGTGTGTGTGTGTGAGTGAGTAAGAGTGTGTGTGTGTGTGTGAGTAAGAGTGTGTGTGTGTGTGTGTGTGTGTGTGTGTCTTCTGCGGTCCTCCACTCTGCTCTAGAATTGGGATGAAAAAAGGTGCTGAAAAGTCCAAATTACCAGCTGCACAGCTTTTATGGGTTAGGAGAGTCCACTTTATGAAGATGAATGATCTGGACAGAACCGGGCTGTAATTACAGAACCTCATCTTCAGCCACACGTTCCTCCAAAGTCTCGTTTTAACGTCAAACTCCCGTCTATAAAAAAAACATTATCTACGTATAAAATATAAGAACTTGAGCGACGAGGTGACGCGAGGAGACGACGCGAGGAGACGACGCGAGGAGACGACGCGAGGAGACGACACGAGGAGACGACGCGAGGAGACGACACGACATTTCTAAATAAAAAGAGTTTCTGTAGAAGGTAAAGTCAGACAGTCGAGTCGGAGACGGAGGTAAAACTTGAACCTTCTTCAAGCCAAGAAGGTTCTGGGTTCAAACCCACCTCAGACCTCAGTAACAGTATCACATGAAGACTGAACCAGGTTCTGTCAGCTCGGTTCTGACCCGGGGCTGCTGTGTCAGGAGGAGGATAACCGGCAACTTTTTATCGGAGCGAATAAAGAAACGTTTAAAAACAAAGACCAGATTTTGACCTTCAGTCTCTGATATGTGAAGAATATTAAAAACAATAATTATTAAAATTATTATTATTAGATACAGACCCTTCTATTGACATGGTGACCCTGAAGACCCCTGCAGGAGACCCCCAGGAGGAGACCCCAGGAGGAGACCCCAGGAGGAGACCCCCTGAAGGAGACCCCCTGAAGGAGACCCCCTGGAGGAGACCGTTCTGGCGTGTTCACAGACAGGATACAGTAGCAGAAACTTCTGCACCTTCACCGATACTCAAACCTTCATCAATAAAAGGTTCTGACTGGTTCTCCTCATTACGTCGCCTCAGCAGCTAACGAGCTCCAGCCCTCAAAGACCTCCAGCCCTCAAAGACCTCCAGCCCTCAAAGACCTCCGCCTTCCTGCAGAACGCCTCAGAAGCTCCATCACCAGACAAAAGCCTCGCCTTTCTTCTTCACTTTCCTTTCTTCCCTCCACAAAGAAAGAAGAGAAGAAAAACTGGGCCAGCAGCAGAGAGATCGCCAACTTCTCCACTTTGTCAAGGGGCGGAGGAGGAAGAGGAGGCGGGACGTCCTGCTTCCCCCCCCACACACACACAAAGAAGGACTTCCTGCTCTGACTCTTCTCTTACATCCCTGCAGCCTGAAGATGAAGATGAGGAGATAATGAGCCTCTGACTGAGTTTTCATACACCATCATTCTATTGTTTCTTCTCTAATGATGATGATGATGATTACCTCTAATCGCCCGGCGTTAATTGTTAGCGAGAGTCTTTACGAGCGGTGGAATCACGCTACCGTTTATCTCGCGGCGCGGCGTGTAAATATTAGTGGAAGGTGTCTCGCACGTACGGCGCTGGTCCATTTGTCTTCGTCATCATCGGCGTGAGTTTGATGGATGCCCGAGGAAGAAGGGGCCCGACTCCGTATTAAGGAAACTAATTCCATTAGCAGCCTGCATGAATAATACAGCAGCACAAACAGGGTGGAGGAACCCTGATGGAGGCTTTGTGCACTTCTTTAAGTGTCCTTGAAGATTCTGAACCAGGAGCTTTTCTTTTTTTTCTTAAAAAAAGCTCCTCTGGAATCATTAAAGGCAGAAAATTAAGTTTCTCCAGAGTTTATTTAATAAGACGCCAAGATCATATATTTCCTTGTTCGCTCTGAGTGCGACCGAGACTGAATTGGTCTTTTCCCTTCCCCCCCCCCCCGACGTTAGTCTCCGTCAAAAAGCCCCTCGCAGACGCCGCTGAATCATTTTGCAATTTGCTGCCGGCACTTTCCTCATTAAAACTTTTGTACCACCCTACGATCCCACAACTTTCCTCAGATAAGACTTTGAGTGTGTGAATAGAAAACGAGTTAGTATGAGGGCGACACTCAAACACAGCAGAAAAATAAAAAACCCCCACAGCTGAGAAACTAGACAATAATTAATGGTGGAGGCAGAATTAACCATGACGGCTCTGGTTTTAAAAACCGTTTCAGCAAATGTATAAAAACTCAGTGGTTATTTAGATTTAAGCCTGAATCACATCCCTGAAAGAACCTGCGTTTACCGTGTGTGAGTAATCTATTACTATGTGTGAGTAATCTGTTACTGTGTGTGAGTAATCTGTTACTGTGTGTGAGTAATCTGTTACTATGTGTGAGTAATCTGTTACTATGTGTGAGTAATCTGTTACTATGTGTGAGTAATCTGTTACTATGTGTGAGTAATCTGTTACTACGTGTGAGTAATCTGTTACTATGTGTGAGTAATCTGTTACTATGTGTGAGTAATCTGTTACTATGTGTGAGTAATCTGTTACTATGTGTGAGTAATCTGTTACT
>VRLP01009257.1:0-13408 GCA_009660295.1 Lophius piscatorius
ATGAGTTTTACTACTTTGTAAATTGGATCACTTGTGTGCCTTTTTTTAATCACTTTATCTGTCTGGATTCCTGAATGGACCTAATATATATATATATATATATATATGAAGTTTTGTTTTATGTCTTAAGTGCCTTGGACATCACTGACTACATTTTCTCCTGTGTTGAAATGATAGATTTGTGGCGGACATGAAATAATTATTATTTTTCTGATGGATACGTTTTAAATTACACTCCTTCATGATGTATATGTTGTTGCCTGGAATAGACTGGACCCACATGCTCTTGTTATTTTTAGTTTATATGTATATATGCACGTAGTTGCACTGTCAACAATTTGTCTAAATAACATGTTATCAATATTGATTCCCTCGTTAAAGGGATATTTCGCCGAGAATTGAAAACTGTTACATGTTTGGGTGAAATAAAGTCCCAGGTCTGAGTCCGTAGAGATGTGTCCCAATTCAAACATGTATAGCTTTCTATCTGTAATGGACTTGAAAAATGAAGTGTAATTAAAAAATCCTCATCTCTCTTCCCTGTAGCATCATTTCCCATGACCTCCCTTCTTTTATAGTGAAGGGAGGGGTGCATATTTGTGAGACCTAGTAAAAAAAAGTACTTAATTATAATTTTACAACAAATCTAATTTTCACTTTCATGAAAGGGTTTATTCTTCTGATATCTGGGCTGGTTTTTGGCGAGAATCGTGGGATCCAGCAGAAGTCCCGACTGACGGATTACAGTTGAACATATAGATTTGTAATGAAGTGAGTTGATAAAGTGCATCCGGAAAGTATTCACAACGCTTCACGTTTTCCACATTTTGTTATGTTACAGCCTTTTTCCAAAATGGATTAAATTCATTTTTCCCTCAAAATTCTACAGACAATACCCCATAATGACAAAGTGAAAAACAGTTTGTTTGAAATTTATGCAAATGTATTAAATATAAAGAACGAAATAAAAATATAACATGTACATAAGTATTCCGTGCACTACCATCTCCGCAACAGCTTTTGAATTACAATCTTCAATGTTTGATTATATAACATTTTTTAGTGGTCTTATGTTATACAAAGGCACCCATCAGTCCTAACATTACAACCTGCCTTGTGTACAGTAGGTCCCCCTTTTGCTGACGCGGCAGACGTTATCTGCCGAAGCATGGACTCCACCAGAACTCTTACAGTGGCTGTGTTATCTTCCACCTGCAGATCCTAAAGTCCTATGTACTGACAACTGCAGCACACAAACACCCCACAAAAACTACATTTGGCCCATGTCAAAATTCTTTAGATTCTTTGGCTTGTGCATTTTTCATCCTAAACGACAACATTTTCACTCACTGTCTGATTGAGTCTGTTAACTGACATAAGTGCCATAAAAAAGAGTCTAGAATGTTTAATTTGCCATGAATATGCAACAAAAACAACTCTCTGGGTCAAATAGGGGTGTAGGGAAATACCCACTTTTAAATTTTGGGATTTCTTTTGAGAAAGTATCAATTTCTAAAAATAGAATACTTTTTTTTTTAATAGCCTGTATGAGAAATTTATTCCAAATGAACGAACATATATGGGGTGACGGTGGCTCTATTGATAGAGCGGTTGTCCACTTATCTGAAAGTCAGTGGTTCAATCCCTGGCCACTGTAGTCCACATGTCGAAGTGTCCTTGAGCGAGATACAGAACCCCAAGTTTCTCCCAATGGCTGTTCCATTGGTGCGTGAATGATTGCATGAATGGTTACGACTCATGATGAGCATGTGGTGCCTTACATGGCAGCCTCTGTGTGAATGTTAGTGTGAATGGGTGAATGCTGACTCACGTTGTAAAAGCGCTTTGAGTAGTCAAGTAGACTAGAAAAGCGCTGTATAAGTACAGTCCATTTACCATTGACCATATATGGTGCCAATAATGATGGTCCGTCTTTCTTTTACTTATTATTTTCTAAAATACAAAATTCCATAAATATCATAATTGGAGGGGATTTTAATACAGTCGGTAATCAAGAAAGTTCTTTGATCAAGCACAGCAGATAACACAAGAAAATGGCACTCTACTTCCGCTAATTGTACTAATTTTCGCACTTAGGCCCCTCTATTGTGTGCTCTCGCTAAGGTTTCCATGAGCGTGGGGTTTCCCAAGTCTCTCGTTTTGTTCTCCAGTGCTGCTCAGTAGCGCCCCCATGCGCACTTGATGCACCCTTCTCGCAAGTCCGCATCAGGCCGCACTTCACCCAAGGCTATTACCCAGAATCCCTATACCTTTGAGACGTTACAAATAGCTAACCAATGTCGGGAGTTCAGACAGGCAAGCCGGGAGGAGCGACAACTGACATCGGAACAATGAGAAGGACTTTTTTTCTTTAAGTGTAAATTAAAATGATTTTGCTCGGAAATTGATATAGAGATGTTTAATACCAGTATAGATGATGGTTTCACAAATGCCTTCTTTTGGGGACCGACCAGGTGACATTTTATTAACTTCAGGGCAGCAGCGGCGGCTATGGCCAGCGCCATGTTCCATCTCCTAGGCTATCCGAACAGAAAGTAGGTACCTGACAGACACAAACCTATCCCAATTCTGCGCTTAAATACTTAAGTACGTTGAGCACTTACGCCCCTAAGTGCACGTCTCATCTACGTTACACGAGTGCACACTTTGAAGAAGACCTCAGGGTGTAGTGCAAAAATTGGGACAAAGTGCCGGATTTTACTGCTTTTATACAGAAAGAATGGGCCTTATTTATGGAAATGAACAACTTCACCGTCAACCTGCCGGTGTAGTATGTGTAGTAGTGACAAGCTTTGTTATGGGGGATTCATTAAATGCCATCTTCATAAAGCTATTTGTCAAAACAAACACCATTAAAGTAGCTCACACCAAAAACCTCCAACATAAAATGAGCCTTTAAGCAGATGACATTTTGCTTTAACTACGAGACCCCTCGCCCTCAATAGGTGAAACCTTTTGTCTCATCAACACCTTCTCTCGAATTTCCAATGACAATTTAAACTGTTACAAGTCAACAGTACTCCCACTCTCTGAGGATGCCCGCGAGTCTGCAGTAACAATTCTTACTTTGAACCGGTAATATCAGGTTCCTAGGAATAAACATATCCCCCAGACTGTCAGAATAGTTTAGTCTTCATTACTGAATGCAATAGCAGACGACCTCAGGCGCTGGTTGAATTTACCCCTTTTCAACCCCCCTTATTGCACGAATTGCTACTGTTGAAATGATAATACAACAACATATTAAGTTATATTCGTCAATGCTCCCAATAAAGCCAACAGATAAATGGTTCAGATCAATAGACTCACTCATTCCAAAATTTTATTGGAAAAATAAAAATGTAATCATTTATTCTACAAAAAAAGCAAATCTTATGGTGGCTTAGACACTCCTAACTTCCTGTTATATTTTCTTGATAATCAATTGCAATACATCCCTAAATCTGTAAAACCCTGACAGGCTGTAGGGAAGTCATTAAAATGTTTAATTTTCCACCCCTATCTGGCGGAACCCAGACTTCCAGCTCAAAAGAACTCCTATCCTCCATCCCACATGGGCCAAAAAAAAAAGATCAAACACCTTCACCATCTTTTTCACAATGATCATTTCATTGATTTCAATCACCTTATTCAAAAGCAGATTGGGGAAACACCAAGTTTTGAAGTACCTACATCTCAAATCCATAATAATAACAAAAGTTAACATAATTCACAACCCCTTCCTCATCTCAGTGGGGTGTCCCTGGGGCTCGGCCCAGCCCGGCCCATGCCCCGAGGGTTGTGCACATGCCCTCATGCCCTCCGGTGGCACTGATCAGGGTACTTCCTGGGCCTATTCGTTGTACCTTAGACCCACTGTGGCTGTGGGCTATGTACCCTGGGTCTTCTTGTGGTTTGGTGGACTAACCGAACTATCTGGCTATTGAAAGACGCTGGAGGGGGTCCTGTCCACTGGTGGGGATCTCGCTGCATGCACCTGGCCCAACACACCAGCATGTACTACGACCCGGTCTAGTGTTGATTTGGGTCACCTGTAGCTGCTGAGCCAGTGTTCAAAGTCAACATCACCGCTCTGTGTTCGGTTATCGGGATTCTTTAGGCTCTGGTCTGGCTTGGGTGCATAAAACACAAACCTCTACACAGCTGGTTAATATTACTTCCTGTTTCTTTGTCATTGTTTGTCTTGTTTTGTCTTTACGTTGCACAATTGGGTTGTCACACCCTCTTTGATGAGAAATGGCTATAAGGTCCAAATAAAGAGTAACAGGCTCGTCTTTGAAGGAGGGCTGGTTTGGGTCACATATCATACTCAAACGTAAGGAAATGATATCTATCTGTTGCAAGATCAAACTGAAAAAACATCACTCAGAACTTTAGACTGTTTATGCTGCCCCAGAGGGACCATACCGGGTTACCGTTGACCCTAGAGTTGTGAATACATCACAGGATACGGTCTGTCAACCTCTCAATAAACACTGGATAAAATTCAATGAGATTTCACACATATTTTACACAGTTGCTCCCCCAAAGGTGTTCAGCTCAGGACTTCCTGAGTGGATTTACATGTTACAGACATCTATGTCTTTGAAACCTTTTAGGCTGTTTGTGGCGGATGATATTGTAAATGATTGGCTAATTTTTTATGTTTCAGTATCCAAGGGCTCAGTGGACGCTCTTCTCCTTAGAGGAATAGGAACCAAATGGACCACATTAAACACATTGCTGAAATTACTTTTGAAATGCTGCTTATTGTCATTAAACTGTAATGTTAACTCTTCAACATGTTACATCAGATTTCAATGGTCATTTTATTTCCTAATTATAAATAATTAGGCTTGACTTTATTTTTTCCTCTTTTTTCCACAAATTATCCCATTTTTTATTAGCAATTCCAAAATATTCATCCAAATTGTACTTTTGCTGATGGGTTTTCCACTGAAAATATATTTTCACTAAATAAAATAGTATAGAATAGTAAACCTTTATTGTCATTGCACGGAGTAAGTTTAAAATCTTTATTAATATAATAATAATATAGACTGTGAAATTCGTTTGGAACAAAATTACACAAGAAACTCATTGTACACTTCAATCACGGACCAACAGTGGGCTGGACTCTAAACCAAACCAAAAGTCAAAGTGAAAAAGTCAATTAACAGGCTGATCCAACTTAAGTGTATTTCATTACAACAACTCTTAAAGTGTCTCAGTAGTGTGTTTCGCCCCCAAGTGCCAAATGGATTCCCGACACTTCCAGGACATGCTCATGATGAGACTGCACCTGGTAACCCTCGGGGACCAGTTCCAGAACTGGATCAGGGCATCCGTGAGCCCCTGGACTGTCTGTGGTGCTTCTTGGTGACGTAGATGTGATTTCACATCATGTCCCATAGGTCCTCAATTGGATTTTATGTCAGGGCATCGTGAGGACCAGTCAATGTCATAAATTCCTTCATCGTACAGGAACTGCCCACACAAACACATGACTACTACATGAAGCCGGGCATTGTCCTTGAACAGATTGAACCCAGGGTACTTTGACTAACACGAGAACGTCTGGGTGAAGCCTCTGTCTCCCCAGACCATCACTGATTCCCCCAAAAAACGGTGCAGCTGGATGATGTTGCAGGCAGCACAACGCTCACCACAGCGGCTCAAGCCTCTTTCACGTCTTCATATGAGCTCAGAGTGAATCAGTTCTTATCTGTGAAAAGAGCGGGACACCAATTGAGAATCTGCCCATTCAGGTGTTCCCCGGTCACCACAAATCCTGCTGCAGGGTACAGGAATGTGAGCACAGATCCCAGTAGAGGACTTTGGGCTCTCCTTTTACGTCAGCACTCAGTATGTGGAAAGTGGGTCATCCCAAAATACTTTTTAAACTCTTTCACATGATTATGATGTAAGGGGCAGCCCCTCACACACATACAGTACACACACATACTGTACACATACAGCACGCACGCACCACTACAGTACGCACACATACAGTACACACACAGTATGCACACATACAGTACACACATACAGTGTGAACACATACAGTGCGAACACATACAGCAGGTACACATACAGTACGCAAACATACAGTACACACACATACAGTACGCGCACATACAGTACAAACATACACTACACTCACATACAGTACACACATACAGAACACACACATACAGTACAAACATACACTACACACACATACAGTTCACACACATACAGTACACACACATACAGTACACTTACAGTACATACGCACACATACAGTACACACACATACAGTACGCACACATACAGTACACACATACACTACACACACATACAGTACACACATACACTACACACACATACAGTACACACATACAGAACACACACATACAGAGACCACACATACAGTACACACATACACTACACACACATACAGTACACACATACAGAACACACACATACAGAACACACACATACAGTACACACATACAGAACACACACATATAGAACACACACATACAGTACACACACATATAGAACACACACATACAGTACACACATACAGAACACACACATACAGAACACACACATACAGTACACACATACAGAACACACACATACAGAACACACACATATAGAACACACACATACAGAACACACACATACAGTACACACACATACAGTACGCAGACATGACATGTGTTTCTGATTAGATGAGTCGATGCATGTAAACACCGGCTCGGAAAAGATCCCAAGTCATGTAAACAGACGACCGACATTGTAGTTCGGAAAGGTTTAATTCAGAAAGGAGAAAATTGTCCCATGTAAACCCATCTACGTCAATAATTCTCTTAAAAGTCAAACACAGACGATTGATGCTTTGCTTGCTGCTTTTTACTTGTGTTGAAGATAGCATAGCTGAAAAAAGAACACGAGAAATTTCAAGGTATAATTTATAAGGCTGCAACAAATTATCACAAATGTGTGAAACCCTGAACCTGTGTACAATTTAAATGCCTCGTGTCTGCAACCCTGCCAAACGTCTGGACGGTAAAGCTGCATCCCAGGTACCTCCTTCTTCAGTTGACTACTTCAGAACAGAATTTTCGAAGGTGTAGATGTTGTGAATATGCAATTTGCAGAATATTTTGAAGGGAAGAACTGCTTACGATCAGAAGGATTGAAACGGTACTGTTAACAGGAGAAAAGCGTTTGATTATGTTTTGGTACAAAACCCAGAAGTGAACAGGGCTTCTCCTCAAGTTCAGTTAGCAATGTTTAAGTCAAGCAGTCAAGCTGCAACCATTCTGCAAAGAATGTTGCCCAAAGCCTTTGAGAGAGTTGAAATACTTGTATGATTGCTCTTTACTGTGCCCATTTCTTCTGCTGAGGTGAAAGAGAATTTTAGTGGTCTTTGGAGGTTAAAGACCTGGATTAGACGCACAATGACACAATCTTCAGTGTTAAACAGTGTTCCTGTGTGTCATATCCTGAAAACAATAACAATAAACTGGACAACTTAGTTAGGAAAGTGATTGCTCAGGAGTTCATTGCAGTTAAGGAGAGGAGCAAAAACATGTTTGGCTGTTTGATTATTGTGTTCATCAGATAAGATGGACTGCAGACTTTATTTTGTCTACATATTACGTTCTGATTGATAGGCAGATACTACTGTGAGTGATCTGACATTTGATGATTTGTGAAAATTGTATGGTTGAGGAATCATTCAGTTAATCACCTAATAAAATCATCTTACTCCTGAATAATCTATCCCCCTCGCTTTTTTTTATCCTGGATATAACCGCTGCAAATGGAGGTTCCATCCTGGAGGAGCTGGACTACATGTTCAGCCTCAATCATCCTACCAGTAGTAGGATGATGAGGTCATTCGGAAAGGTTTAATTCTACCAGTAGTAGGATGATGAGGATGACACCAGCAAAATTCAAAATTAGAGATCAATCAGTCAGGACTGATGAGGAGAGAGAAATGGTCTGTTGTCATCACCTGCAGAACCAGAACTTTTTCAGGATCAACCGGCTGTTGCCTCTCCTGTACATCTGTTGTTGCCTTCATTTGAACCAAACAGCTGAAACTGATTCACAATTAGTTACAAATCCATATCCCAGAGGTTTTACCGACTATGTGCTATATTTTAGCAATAAAAATACTTTATTTTGTACAAGTGAAATAAAATCAATCAATACAATTAGAAATAAATAAATAATATTAATAATAATAATAATATATATATATATATATATATATGGTATGTTATATTGAACAGTTTGTGACACTAAAGTTTGTTATGGGTTAAATATTCATGTGATGTTAATAAAACATTGTGGGAATAATCCAGCCCAGATTTGGCCTCGGGTCTCGTGTGTGTCTCTGATGTAAGCAGGATGATTCAAAACGTTCTGAGTGGATTTTGATCAAATTTCACCAAATTATTGCAGAACTTTAGGCAGTACAGTGCCACCGTACAGCATCTGCACTAGATGGTAGCCAAAGTTGTCCAGATGTGAGGACTACTGGTCTGAGTTAAGCAAAAAGATGCATGAGGGGCAGGGAGGGAAAATGGTAACGTCCTCATATGAGATTGCAGATGTCTACGGGTGGGAGAAATGGAGCTATACAACTAGAAATGTTTGGAGCCATTCTGACCATGATGCAGCCAAGATAAAGCAAACGTTTTGTCAACAACAAAGAAGATTAAGCATTGGGATAAGGTGAAAATGCTCCCTGCATGCATCTCCCCATACACTCCGCCATCAACCCCTGAGGAGATGGTTGCCTCTGTTTCTGCTGCTTTGATTTATTGCATACTTCATAACAACCTCCTCTCCCTCACCATGTTCTTTCTTGTTGAAACTTTTTACTTTTCACTGTCTGCTTGCGCTTGAATCAACGTCATGTCCAGTATGTGAACACTGGCAGACTCAAAGTGTGAAATAAACATGTCCATTTTCATATAGACAGTCAAAAGTTCAAAGTTCAAAGATTTTTCATTGGTATGAAACCTGAGTAACTTCAATGTCGTGCCACGCCGGCCAGAGGCAGAGCGAGGTTATGGTGTCGCCATTCTTGGTGTCCACAGTGTCCCCATTAGTTCTTTTGTTTTTGATTCTCTTCACCTCCTTGCACTTAATTGTGTAAAATGTATTTCCTAGATCGAGACAAACACAATTGATGAAGTCAAAGATGGATTTGTCCATAATACCCATGTCCAGAAATCAGATTTGTCTAATTGTGAGATAAGAACATTGTGATGAATGTATACAGCCTCAGTAAGCAGTGTTTTTCCTTAACCCTATGTTCACATCAGCCAATCAACACTCATCTCTTGGGTCCAGATCTTGGTGCTTCTTCAAGAAGCTGGCTTAGCGGAAACTCTTTGCTGGTTGACACTGAGATGAGGGAAACTCTTGGTTTTCCGTTTCAGAAAGCGTTTACTGCGGTGCCTCAATCTGTGAAACCATACTGCTTGCTGGGAGGTTTACTTCAAGGAAGCCCGAGGTCGCTCCCGACTCGTCCTCCTCCCGATCCTGAAGAAGAGCTGTCAGACATGACGTATCCGTCAATCATTTGTCAGGTTAATAGATTGACGTCGGGGACGACTGAGAGACTGAGGTTTGGTCAAGCATGAGCTCAGTCACCTACTCAGAGTGAGTTAAGATTCTTGAAACAGCCTCCTGGATTGAAAGAACATGCATGGTTTTGTATTGTCCATCTAATAGATGATGGTAGACATGATTTTGTGATGCAGAGACGACTGCAGAGTGCCCACCCTGTTATTGAGACATTGTTTGGAGGACGGAGGTGTACTTCCAGTCTTTCGGTCAGTAAACCATAGAACAGAGCTGCCCTCGCTACCATCTTGTGAGCAGCAGTGCATCATGGGTATTAAACAGTTGATTGATTTTGTTGAGTGGTCATTATGCTGCTCTTATTATTTTTATAGGGACTTTGGAATAATGTGTTGCCTTTTAATACATGCGGCGGGCTCCTACCTTGACCAGGTCTGATATTTTGAATCTCAACAAGATTGGTTGAATAAAATGTAAACCAGATCACACACTTGTCTCTTCAATGTTTGATATGATACAATTTCTGCAAAAAGAGTCAAACATAAGAGGAGAATTGCATGAAAATGATCCTAACCTGCACAAGTTGTGCAAAAGTACAAAGAAAAAGAAAAAGGTATAATTAATGTCAGATATTATATAACTGATATTAAATAGTTTGTACAAGAACGCTCAGAACTGTCTGTATTCTCACAGGAGACAGACCTCTAAGCGTCTCCAGAACCATGCTGCAGGTGTTTCATCAGGTGTTTCATCACTCGGTGGTGTTGTTTTTTCATTTTTTCATTAGAAAGTATTTCTTCCAAAGTAAAATTTTTGGGGAATTCTGCGTTAAAAGTATCACCAGCTGTTTTGACATCTTTAATAGTCTTCAAAATAACAGAGCTGTTATTTTTAACAAGGTTGTTAAAAATTGGCATAGAAATTGGCAATATATTTAGAGAGGACATTATTATCACAGACACAGAATGTGTCTCCAATTCAAAGCCTGGTAATGAAGTTTATTTCTGCATATCTTCACTTAAGACCGAAGAAGTACCTACTGTTCTTTTCACCCCCTTCCAACCATTTCCTACGAGAGTGTACAAAGACACCTCTTGCCTTCCCCGAATAGTTATCATCCAGTTATCATTCCTTCTGTAACTTTTCTAAAGTGACAGCATGGAATTCGCTGATTGATTTATGATCCGCAGTAAACGTGAAGATTTCTATAACTTTACTCTATTCTGGATTTCTTCTCATTTGTGTGTTTGAAGCTTGGAGCTGAGGTCTGAATTCATCCATCCTGATTTATCACACCGTCCCACTCATGGTGTGACCAACAATTCTTCTTGTTTTTAGCAAAGTTGGTGTTTACTCATGAAATCCATGATAGAATATAGTAATAATCATAATTACGAAGATTCTGGGGTTTAAATCTGAACCATTTATGCTGTGATTTAGGAGATTGAAATCAAGAGAAAAGCAGTATGGGAGTTTGTGGGCGTGGCTGAGATGGTCATTTGTTTCCTGTTTTTCATGGTCCATTTACTGATTTTTCTAGGAAGACTATATATCTCCTGAAAGGTCAAGGTAAAAGAGAATGGGTGAGGAAGCAGGGGTAAAAGAGGGAGAGATGGGAGGATTAGTGTGAGAAGAGTGTGAGCGCTATATATATATATATATATATATATATATAGTAACAAAATAGATAATAAAAAAAAGGTTGTGGGTAGAGAATGAGTAAATGAAAGTGAGAGATGAAGAAAGGAGAAAGAGTGATGTGAAGGGTGAGTGGGAGAGATAGATAGAGAATGAAGTAGAACCGTCTGTTTGGACTGTACAGACCCGGGGACGAGAAGGGAGAAAGGAAAGAGGGAGTGACATATGGAGGAGATGGAGAGACTGGGATCACCTAAACAGGATCTTTCCCTCTCAACCACGGTCAGAAACTGCTCCTTTTTTTGCTGCGTTGGCCAGAACTTTCACTGCTTTCTTCTGAGCCTGCCCTCTGATTCCAACTACACCCAGGAGCCTTGTAGTAAAACTGGCAGTGAAGTCTTCTCCCTCCAACTCCGCTGGACGCATTTCAATCTTCCAGCCATCTATCCAGTGGTCCCGGAGGTTCTCTTTTACCAGCTTAGCAATGCTTTCTTGTACCTGGGAAAAACTGAAGGCTGCCAGAAGATATCATGAGGCACTGACCCAAAGGCATTAGCGAGGTCTCAGAATACCACTTGGTTTACTTTTCCTTATTAGCTGTCTGGATCTTGTGCCAGACGACGTTTACGTGTTCCCGACACCCTGAGAATCCTTCTTTCTCAGGGTGTCTGGAACAATTATTGTATCCTTACAATAATTAATTCAATATATCATCATCATTATCAACAAAAATAAAAAATATTACAAAAATAAATAAAGAATATCGATAATAATATGATTTCTATTTTTATTGTATATGAGTGTCCTTATCTGTCAACTTTCCTCTGAACATTTGGTGGGTCCTACAACCTCTGGCTGATATGGATTTAATCCATCAACTGGTATTGAAAAAAAACAAACAACAATAGGCAAATATTGTCCAAAATATAAATTGATATTTGACCATAAATTCCAACTTCTGGTAAATTTGCCACTCCTGTTTGTCAGACATGAATGCAGAGAGCAGAAAAAAGAGTTCAAAGAATGACAATAAAGACTGTCGCTTTAAAAGCATCTTCATCGTTTGTCTCCTGATCACTCAGAGCCGACTGATGCCCCTTTCAACGGTGTTTCAGATATCAAGTCTTATACGGCAAAGAATTTTTCTTAGGTCCTCAAGCAGGACAAAAACTGAGGACTTAATTATTGGATTTAATTGTTTTAGTTCAAAGAAGGGAAAAGAGCTTTGTTACTGATCTGTTTTTTAAGGACAAAATTACCCAGCCCAGAGGGCGTCACAAATCAGCCTACTTCCAGTGCTGGTCCCAGGCTGAGGAAGGGCATCCATAAAAACTATGCTAAATCAATTTGCTGAAACTGATTTCCATGGAAACATGATCCGCTGTGGTGACCCCAAGGGAACAGCTGAAATATAAAGAAGAAGATTTTCAAAGTACAAAATGATAATTATTATGATGATGATGATGATGATGAAGGGGCGGCACAGTGAGAAGGTACCGGATTCAAATCCACCTCTGCCCACACCTGTCAGTGTGGAGTTTGCAAGTTCAAGTTTGCAAGGGGCTCCCTGGGTTCTCCGGCTTTACGCCAGCAGTTCAAAGACATGAGATAGAGGTGAATGGGTGAATTGACCATAGAAGTGAATGTGGGAGTGAACGGTTGTTTGTCTCTATGTGTCACTCCTGTGATGAACTGGTGACTCATCCAGGGTGTTCCCCTCCTGTCGCCCAACGTCAGCTGGTATAGGCTCCAGGTGCCACAACTCCTGATGGGATAAATGGGTATGAATAATGGATGAATGAATGAATAATGATAATAATACAACAATGATATCATGATATTGTTTGACACGATTATCATTCCAAGAAAAATATCATAGAGTTACAACCCAAACCCATAATAATAATAATAATAATACATTTAATTTATAATGCACTTTACATTTGGATCAAATCTCAAAGTGCTACAAAGCAAAAGCAGATAAAAGCATCAATAAAAAAAAATAAAAAAACTATATAAAAGCCTGACCAAAAAGCAGCAATGTTAATTAAAGTTATAGGTTCTGCTACAAACGAAAGTTTTAAGTCCTTTTTTAAATGTGTCAGTCGTCTGTGGAGCCCTGAGATGGTCAGGGAGGGCATTCCACAGACGAGGGGCAGCAGAACAGAAGGCCCGA